>CM065685.1:5728625-5734044 GCA_017654935.2 Phymorhynchus buccinoides | reverse complement strand
TCTACCCCTCCCCCCGCCTGCCCCACCCTTAAATACCTTTTCGTGACATAGGCGTTAAAATCACTGTGGGCTTAAAAAATGCGACTTTGGCGCGTTGATTGGTGATGTGTGAAAGGGTTTAAAATTGATGTCATTTATATTTCGTACGTCACATTTTGCAAGTTCTCTCAGTTTGGGGATACTGGACGCCCCTCATTTTTCTAAAAAAAATGTTTGCAAGTTTCCCCCCCCCCCCCCGCTGACTCCATCTTGCGGTTTTCGAGTCAAGCTTCGACTCATTGTCGCAACTCATTGTTGCATTGTCGCGATCTCTACTAGTTGAAATCAAAATCGTGTTCTCAATTTTAGCCAAATAAACAATCACATTTTCTAAGGATATAAATTAATATTGCGGCTCCCAGAGTTTGCTACAAGCAAAATGTTCGATCTCCACTAGGCCCTAACAATAAAAATGTGTTTCATTCCCGGAAGCTAAATTACTGCGCTGATCATAATGACTGTTTGGCAAACATGTCTGTCGGTTTTAGCTACACTGTATAATGTAGGGAACCACTGCACATAATCGATTAAAATGTTATGGTTTATAACACAAACGTTTCAATCTTCATTTCTACTTGAATGGTTTTAAACGCAGCTAGTAGAGTTTTAAATTCAACTAGCAGAGATTGAAATTGCGATCTCTACAATAGTTGAAATCGCAATTTACTCTCTACTCTACAAGTAGAGTTTAAAACACTACCAGATTTTAATCTCTACGCTGACATATACATGCATACAGACACAGACAGATTCTTACCCTCCCTACTCCCCCCCCCCCCCATTCTCCTCATCGAAAGTAACTCATAATGTCCCATATGTATCTCTTTGCAGATCAAGAGTACGTAAATACTCAATTATCAGACAGGTTCTGACAAGACACTTACAGTCATACTCACTGTTAAGCCCAGTTTGAACTGGGGATCTTTCTCTCTGTTTTCTCTTTCTCTCACATACAAAACGGATACGCATACAAGTGCGGCGTGAACGCGCGCGCACACACACACGCACGCACACACACACACATACACTGTTAAGCCCAGTTTGAACTGTGGATCTTTTTGTCCGTTTTCTCTTTCTTTCTCACATACACACACGTACACGCACCCACACCCACACCCTACTCACGGAAGAGCCCAGCTTGAACTGGGGATCAGCATTCATCTTGGCGTAGAAGTCGCTGATGCTGCCAGTGAAGCCCTTATTAGACATCACCTGTGATAGATCGTAGCCATGCACATTGCATTACAGCACTGGGTAGTGTTGTAGGCCTATACTGTGCTGTGTCAAGTTGTATTCTACTGAGGATTGTGTTGGATGTTTATTGTGCTGTAGTGTGTTGTGTCAAGTTGTGTTGTATACTGTGTTGTGTCAAGTTGTGTTGTATACTGTGCTGTGTCAAGTTGTGTTGTATACTGTGTTGTGTCAAGTTGTGTTGTATACTGTGCTGTGTCAAGTTGTATTCTACTGAGGATTGTGTTGGATGTTTATTGTGCTGTATTGTGTTGTGTCAAGTTGTGTTGTATACTGTGCTGTGTCAAGTTGTGTTGTATACTGTGTTGTGTCAAGTTGTGTTGTATACTGTGCTGTGTCAAGTTGTATTCTACTGAGGATTGTGTTGGATGTTTATTGTGCTGTATTGTGTTGTGTCAAGTTGTGTTGTATACTGTGCTGTGTCAAGTTGTGTTGTATACTGTGTTGTGTCAAGTTGTGTTGTATATTGTGCTGTGTCAAGTTGTATTCTACTGAGGATTGTGTTGGATGTTTATTGTGCTGTAGTGTGTTGTGTCAAGTTGTGTTGTATACTGTGCTGTGTCAAGTTGTATTCTACTGAGGATTGTGTTGGATGTTTATTGTGCTGTATTGTGTTGTGTTGCCGAGGTGTGATGTATATTATACTGCACTGCATTGCGTCTCATTCTCGGATGACGATAATGACAATGCGCTTTTCACTCACCATTCGCACTAACAGTAAAAAATAGATACACATACAAAGAAGAAGAAGAAGAAGAACTTGAGAAGAAGAACAACAACAACAACAAAAACAAGAAGAAAAATAATAAAAAGAAAAATAGAAAGAAGGAACGAGAAGAAGATATCCCACATTGGCGAAAGCTACGAGTGAGTAGAAACTGTTTGGGTTGAGAGAATAAGTTCAAATGTTCTTCATTAGCCCACCTTGTTCATCTCCTGTGTGATCCTCTCCACCTCCTGCAGACCTTTCTGGTGCACCTGGTCAGGACTCATGTCCACAGAGATGTGCCACTTGAGGCAGGCTTCGTAGTAAGACCTCCCGTCAGGCAGCCCCTCCACTCCGAACGTGTCGCGTGTGTTAGACAGGTAGGTCTGTCATGTACCATACAAAAATCCTCATATCATGTTCCTGATGCTAACACTTTCTGATTTCTTTCTCTCTCCAGGTGGGAGCAACCCGAATTTCACAGAGATGCCTCTGTGAATATAAAGTACCTAATACCTAAGGGGTACGCTCACCCCCTCTTTACAGTCTTAGTACAGGGGTATTTTCGTTTCACCCCCTGTTTGACATTTTAAAGGGTCAACACAAAAACATGGGGGACACTCCACGCCACTTCAACGCACTCTCATACACGATCACAGACAGCACACGTGTTAGCAGGTGCGCATAACACACACACGCACGCACACACACACACACACACACCTATGCAAACTCACAAACACACAACATGCATGCGCAGACTGTAAGTGTAGCCAACTCAATCAAAGGAAAATCCATTAAGTGCTGGTAAAGGTCAAGATGTGCCACCCCCCCCCCCCCCCCCCCATTTCTCGGTTAATTGTATTTTTCGTTTTTGCCTTTCTTACCATACATAAAGCTGTATTTTAGGAACATTTTTAGCTAATAACCTTTTTGGAATACTAACCCTATCCCTAGCCCTAACCCTAACTAACCCTACCCTATAAGACGGAAACACGCAACGAACCACAACTGTGACAAATCGCGGTGTACTGCAGTACATAGTGGGGGGTAGGGTTAGGTTTAGGGTTAGGGTTAGGGATAGGGTTAGTATTCCAAAAAAGGTTATTAGCTAAAAATGTTCCTAAAATACACCTTTATGTATGGCAAGAAAGGCAAAAAGGGAAAAATACAAAACCGAGAAAGGCAATTCGATGCTTAGAAAAGGATCTGCTAATAAGCAAAGAGCTTTCAACAAGTACGGATTTCTGCACGATCTTGTGGAATTAGCACACGCAATGCCGTTAGCTTGCTGAAAAGCAATGATTGTACTGTATTAAGGCCTACGCATGAATCATTTCAATGCGTCATCTCACCCTCTACTTGATATTTTAAAGAGTAAATATTACGCATGGTTGGAGATTCTATGCACGTTTTCAGAAACACTGACAGCTAAAGAGAAAAAATACAGCATGCATGAAAATAAATGTTGAATACCATGAAAACAGCAAACAACAAATCATATAACCTTATTACAGCATAACAAGTTTTAATTAGTCACGTCACGAAATGTCAATTGTATAGGGTTTGTCCTCGGTTACAGAAAACCCACTTACCTGCATTTAGCAAATCAGAATGATTAATTAATAACATGGTACAAAAGAGACCCGAAGGTAAATCTTTTGACGTGCCTTGATATTCGACACATGCCCTCCCCCCCCTTCCCCCCTCACGATAAAACATGCTTGCACATGTGCAAATCAGAGTACTTTTCAAACACACACACGATCTCCCCCAACCACGCCTCTCCTTCCTTCTCTCTCTCTCTTTGAAGGACAGATTGTAAGAATAGACAGTCTAAAATCTTTATGCTTGTTAAATAAAGTTTTCTCTCTCTCTCTCTCTCTCTCTCTCTCTCTCTCTCTCGAAATACGTTTGCTCGTTTCCTTTTTTGTTGTTTGTTTGTCTCTCAGTTTGTTTGTTTGTTTTATTTTATTTTGCATACGCGTTGTGTTAAGTGTGTGGAAGGCTTGCTGAAGTGTGTGTGCTCTTGTTATATGAAAAGATGTATTATTTTATGTATATGTGATTTCTTGTCATGTTTGATTGCTTTGTACATTATTGTTAACTTGTTTTTGTCGAGGACATGGTGAAAAAAAGTATTGTTGCTTATCCATTTATCCTCATTAAAAATTTCAATTCAATCAATTCAATTCAATTCAATTCTCTCTCTCTCTCTCTCTCTCTCTCTCTCTCTCTCAGAAGAACAGCACGTATTGGTATTTGGTATTTTGTACTTTATAGTCACAGACGCATCTCTGTGAAATTCGGGTTGTTCCCACCTGGAGAGTGCGGCGCAGCCAGAGGCGCGCCATCCATTTTTTAAAATATATATTTGCATGCGATTTTTGTGTGACTGATGAAGAAGGAAATTTGGTAAATTTTGACCAAATGACAACTTTTTCGTTGCCACTGGGTTTATCACTACATGTGCTAAGTGCATGGGCACACTGGACCTCGGTTTATCGTCTCATCCGAAAGATTCCACGTTCAGACCGTAAGGCCTAGTGCAGAGGATGAGGAAAGATCCCCTGTACACAGGTTCGAACTCGGCGTTATTGTACACGAGGCGAACGCGTTACCTCTGTGCCCTCTACACGTTTGCAAACACACACTCAATCTCTCTCTCTCTGTCTCCTTCTCTCTCTCTCTGTCTCTCGCCTTCTCTCTCTCTTCACCGAGTGCAATGACTCACAGTTTGCATGTATGTTTTCAAGCTATCCAACGCAGTCCACAGTTCTTGCAGCGCAGCTTTGCCTTGAGATCTCAGCGAATCCCTGAATGGACACGTTATTTACACAAAAAGAGAATTACATGTTGACTTCTACAGCATACCCAATGAAAATAAATAACTACAACCGGATTCAACGAAATTCAAATCCAGTCGAGATGCAGCCTCACTGACTTGTAAAAACGTTTTTTTAAATCTCATTTAACCACACAGACACATACACATACAGACATGTATCCACTTGTTTCTTCTTCTTCTTCGATCGCTCAGACATTTTCCCGTCAACTATGAGCGCAGATGCGTCATGCTGCCGTTATGCGCCTAACTAAGAAATAGTTAGGCCCAGCAAGTCTGACTTCGGCTGGAGGAAATCTTTTTGGAAAGAGTTTCTTGAAAACAGGCAGGAGAATGGACCGGTAAGGCAGAAAGATAGATGACAGTAATCAAAGGGAAAAGGCAGAGTCAAAGAGAGTGACAGATTAGAGGAAGCTACAAGCACAGAACGTCCAGAAGGCGAGGGAACTATTTATAAAAAAAAGAAACCCCCGGTATCCCCATGAGGGGATCCACTTGTTCCAAGTTCGTTTCTTCACTTTTTCTAATGTACTTGTCTGTCTCTATACCTCTCTCTCTCTCTCTCTCTCTCTCTCTCT
>CM065685.1:5721125-5726125 GCA_017654935.2 Phymorhynchus buccinoides | reverse complement strand
GACAAACATGAGACACGTGCTACTAGTGTTGGTGTGAGAGGGTGAGTGAGTGTATGTGAGTGTGTGTGCTGTTGTTGTTGTTCTTTAACCTAATGTCTTTTCAATAAAGTGATATTAGACATGTGTGTGTGTGCGTGCGCGCGCATGTGCTGTGTGTGTGTGTGTGTGTGTGTGAGAAAGAGCGAATGAGTATGATTATGAGTGAGTTTGTATGTGCGCGCGATTATGCGCGTGTGTGAGCATGCGTGCATAAACAAATGTATTTTATGTACGTTCGCATACACAGTACATACCACAGACACGTTGTAGTAGGTGGTTTTATTCACAAAGGCTTGACCCATTCTGTCCTTCATCTGAGCTATCTGGAGAAGAGAAAGAAAGAAAGATCAGAAAAACAAATGGAATAAAAACAAATAGTAGTAGTAGGCTAGTACAAGTAGTCAAGAAGAAGTAGTAGAAGTAGTAGGAGTAGAAGTAGTAGAAGTAGTAGGAGTAGAAGTAGTAGTGTAGTATTAAGCTTAGTAGATCCGTGATGAGCATTATTACAACGTTTAATAAACATGCGCGTTTATGACATTCATCTTGCAAAAGCATGCGTGCATGTCTGTTTACACACACACACAGGTCATCACACAGTAAGCTTAGTTTTCTATTCAATCAAGGCTTTATTAATACTAGCTTTCACTCAAGCACATTTTTATGAAAAGTAGAATAAACTTTCACAAATATTTACTAAAACAAGCAGGGGCGGATTATGTGTGTGTGTGTGTGTGGGGGGGGGGGGGTGTCTGGTTTCACGGAAACCCCCCCTTGGTTGCCTAAAACCTCTCACACACACACGCACACGCACACACACACGCACGCGCACGCACACACACGCATGCACACACACGCACGCACACACACACGCACACCTCAATTATCTTTTTAATGTCAATAGGAATAATGTTTCCAAAACAATATCAATGCAATTTTACGACATTTTCTACAATAAGACACAGCATTAATATTGATAATAATTGCCTTGGCTTAAGGCTGTCAGATCAATTATTGACATTGGTTAGAACACCAAGGCTACATCAACATGTTGCTATGCTCTGCATAGTTATGCGGAGGATTGTCTTCAGCCATGACAAGCTCATAGCATAACATCACTCAGTCTCCAAAATACCCTGAAGTCGGAGTGTGGCTGCCCACGTGGTGGGGTAATCCAAATTGTCACTGACACACGTAATGTTCTCATCCAATCCGTTGCTGAGATGTTGGGATGATTCCTGGAGTCTTTTAGCCAGGGTAATCCAACAACAACAACACCCCCCCCCATCATCATTACGACCCTCAATCTCAAAGTCTGCTTCTTTCGGTTTAGTAAATAATATCCCTAGGCTGATCCTAACCCAGACCTGCTTACCCCCTACACAAGTCTTGAGTAGTGTTGTTAGCAGAAATGAGTAGTTTGGGTGCAAAATGTGTAAGTTTTATTCATTAAACCATCAAACACTGTTCACTGAAAATGAGTAGTAATCAAGAATTAAAGAGCATTATTTTCAGTTTTGAAGAGTAGTAGAGGTCCAAAGTGAGTAGAATACTACTCGAAAAGAGTAGAGTAAACAATGACAGAATGTTGCTTCTCATTAAAATAAAATTTTTTTTTAATGCGCCACTCACTTTGTAGCATTACAATAATCACACAGCACAGACATACAACCATCATACAAATCACGAAGCGCCACGTATGGTTCACCTGTCTGGGAACACTTTGTAGCATTACAACCATCATACAGCGCAGACATACAACCATCATACAAATCACGAAGCGCCACGTATGGTTCACCTGTCTGGGAACACTTTGTAGCATTACAATCATCACACAGCGCAGACATACAACCATCATACAAATCACGAAGCGCTACGTATGGTTCACCTGTCTGGGAACACTTTGTAGCATTACAACCATCACACAGCGCAGACATACAATCATCATACAAATCACGAAGCGCCACGTATGGTTCACCTGTTCTGGGAACACTTTGTAGCATTACAATCATCACACAGCGCAGACATACAATCATCATACAAATCACGAAGCGCCACGTATGGTTCACCTGTTTGGGAACACTTTGTAGCATTACAACCATCATACAGCGCAGACATACAACCATCATACAAATCACGAAGCGCTACGTATGGTTCACCTGTCTGGGAAAAGCGTGCAGCCTCCCGATGTAGTCCTCGATGTCTTTCTTGGCGTCTGTTGGGGTGATGCTGATCAAGTAGTCCAGGTCCAGGTAAAACCCCTCCAGGAAATTCACCGGGTTCACCGGCCCGTAACTGAAACAGAAAAAAATAACGTAAATGTTCGATGCCCGTATGTCTGTCGTTTCCGACTATGACTGCCGGACAGCACAAGGGGAGAAGCTGCTATTCCGGCGGGCTGGGCTGAATTGTTTTTAGTGGCGGAGATACCTTACCCAGAGTGAATCTGCACTCTCTCGGCCAAGGGAATGTGACGACAGCTGACGTTGGGGAAGGTCCCCAAAGGCTGCAGCACTAGACCCAGTGCTCAATAGTTTGAGTCAGTCTCCCCTAAAAGATTAAAGCTGTTCCATCAGGTGGTTTTTTTATTACTGCATATTGGATTGGAAAGCTCTGCCTCTACTATTGGCCCTTTCAACCAACCAATGATAAAAGCCAGTTGGGTGAAGGATAAAGGGAACTACTGTACATAGCCATAAAGATGAAAATCTTACGGTCCTAAGTCAAAGAGAAGCGTAAAATATATCATTCGTAATCCATTTCGTGTTCGGCTAAGTTGATTTATCATCCTATCTGCACAGTTTTTTACAGACTCTTTATCTGTTTACGTCGAAGCCATACTGATGCTAACGACCTATCATTAGGGCACACACACATATGTGACCCAGCACCACGAAAGGGACATTAAGTCGCTGGGCTAGTTTCTCACAACAGGCTTGCAAAGTCAAAAATCTGATTTTTTTCAGTTTTGAATTATAATAATACTAATAATAATAATTAGCATTTATAGCGCCTAATCTTAAAAAAGTCCTAAGCGCTTACAATAATAAATGAATAAACCAGCAAGCAATATAAATAAAGAAACGACAAAAATATATTATACACACGCGCGCGCGCACACGCACGCACTAAACACAGACACACGCACGCACTAAACAGACACACACACACAAACACACACACGAACGCACCACACGCGCACACACACACGCACACGCACAAACAACACGCATGCACACAAACACACGCGGATGGGTATTTTTGCGCTCTCTAGCATCTTATCTTTCATATGCATAAAGCATAACCTGTAATATGGTATGTAAACATTACAAAAAGTGCTTTAAAGTTAGTAGGTTGATGCATTTTCTTAGACAGGCTAGATTTTAGATTGCGATTTCTCAAAACGGCCGACAGTCAGCTTACGAACTTTAAATGCTCATAACCCTGCAATAAGAAAGGATATAAGAATCATTTTTATGTTATTATGTCATTAGAAAGAGAATTGACAGAAGCTTCAAACTGTGCCATTTTCTCAGAATGGTCATTTTGACACTTAATGTCCCTTTCGTGGTGCTGGGTCACATATGTGCTGCGGTTTGAATTTGGGGCCATTTATATGGGAGTCAGACTTGGTCAAAACAAGATTTCTTTCCAGTTATAAGAGGGAAAACACGTGAAACCCGTGATCTTGACACGTGATCTGGTGGGTCTTTACGGCCAGCCCATCTCTTTGGCTTCGTCCATAAGAGTCAATGACTAATTGGACGTTAAACTAACCACCACCGCTTTGGCTTCGTCCATAAGAGTCAACGACTAATTGGACGTTAAACTAACCACCACCGCTTTGGCTTCGTCCATAATAGTCAACAACTAATTGGACGTTAAACTAACCACTAGTACTACCGCTTTGGCTGCGTCCATAAGAGTCAACGACTAATTGGACGTTAAACTAACCACCACCGCTTTGGCTGCGTCCACAAGAGTCAACGACTAATTGGACGTTAAACTAACCACCACCGCTTTGGCTTCGTCCATAAGAGTCAACGACTAATTGGACGTTAAACTAACCACCACCATAAGAGTCAACGACTAATTGGACGTTTAACCACCACCGCTTTGGCTGCGTCCACAAGAGTCAACGACTAATTGGACGTTAAACTAACCACCACCGCTTTGGCTTCGTCCATAAAAGTCAACGACTAATTGAACGTTAAACTAACCACCACCGCTTTGGCTTCGTCCATAAGAGTCAACGACTAATTGGACGTTAAACTAACCACCACCGCTTTGGCTTCGTCCATAAGAGTCAACGACTAATTGGACGTTAAACTAACCACCACCGCTTTGGCTGCGTCCACAAGAGTCAACGACTAATTGGACGTTAAACTAACCACCACCGCTTTGGCTTCGTCCATAAGAGTCAACGACTAATTGGACGTTAAACTGCCACCACCATAAGAGTCAACGACTAATTGGACGTTAAACTAACCACCACCCACTGCGTCCACAAGAGTCAACGACTAATTGGACGTTAAACTAACCACCACCGCTTTGGCTTCGTCCATAAGAGTCAACGACTAATTGGACGTTAAACTAACCACCACCGCTTTGGCTTCGTCCATAAAAGTCAACGACTAATTGAACGTTAAACTAACCACCACCGCTTTGGCTTCGTCCATAAGAGTCAACGACTAATTGGACGTTAAACTAACCACCACCGCTTTGGCTTCGTCCATAAGAGTCAACGACTAAGACGTTAAACTAACCACCACCGCTTTGGCTTCGTCCATAAGAGTCAACGACTAATTGGACGTTAAACTAACCACCACCGCTTTGGCTTCGTCCATAAGAGTCAACGACTAATTGGACGTTAAACTAACCACCACCGCTTTGACTGCAGCTCCAGAGCCGGTGTCATGAGAAATAAGTAGCTCCCATGAAATAAGTACCCTTCGCATGCGAAC
>CM065685.1:5691125-5713625 GCA_017654935.2 Phymorhynchus buccinoides | reverse complement strand
CACAGAGATAGATAGGGATGGATCGATTCTTCTTCTTCTTCTTCTGCGTTCCCAGGCCATATGGCCATAATGGGTAAGGTACGTATATGTCCGGTTTTCAGTTTTTACTGGTCTCCCAGCTGCGTACAGCCGACACATTCTGATTTCGGAGGAGCTCTGCAAAGGAGAAACATTATTTCGATTTTTTTTAATTTAAAAAGGCAGAAGAATGGGCCAATAAGTCAGAAAGATAGTAGATGATAGAAAGCAAAGGGAAAAGGCAGAGTCAAATAAGAGTGGCATATTAGAGGAAGTTACAAGCACAGAACTTCCAGAAGGTGGGGGAACTATTTTTGCAAAGACCCCCCGGTCTCCCCACGGGGATGGATGGATTGATAGATAATGATTTCATTAGACGTCACAGAAATATGGTTCTTAAAGTATTGAATAGCCCGATCACGATTCCGTCTATCCTAGAGAGATAGAGGGATTCTGTCTGTATGTCCTTCACGTACTGGATAACCCAATCATGACTCCATCTGTGCATCAAGAGATAGAGACAGAAGGCAGATTAGATGGATAACAATATTTCCATCTAGTAAGAGGACCTAGACAATGGAGGTGCAATCCTTCAAATAGTTGATGGCTTGTAATGCTGATCACTCCATCTGTACACCGCACTTGAGAGATAAATGGAATGGACTTTGTGCATCGGTCGCAGGGCACAACACAACAACAAAGGACTGGAATGGGACACGTGGCAGGGAGGAGGCACACACTGGGGGAGGGAGAGAGAGAGAGGAGAGAGAGAGAGAGAGAGAGAGAGAGAGAGAGAGAGAGAGAGAGAGAGAGAGAGAGAGAGAGAGAGAGAGAGAGAGAGCGTGAGAGAGAGAGTGTGTGTGTGTGTGTGAGAGAGAGAGAGAGAGAGAGAGAGAGAGAGAGAGAGAGAGAGAGAGAGAATACGAATACGAATTTTTATTGAGGGTAAAAAGGATAAGCTACAATAGCTTCTTTGCACCTTGCCCTCTCACTCACACATTCATACCATGCATTCAAGCAAGAAAATGGGAATTAAAAGCAAACATGGATAATAATTAACAATGGTGAACTTGAATTGGTGGTTTAAACTGAGTACGAAAAAAGGGAAACAATACTGAGACAATGACAATTTTTCAGAATAATACCACTTTTAAGAAAGAAAGAAAAAAAGAAAAGATGGGAATATGAGAGAGAGAGAGAGAGACAGAGAGAGAGAGAGAGAGAGACAGAGACAGAGAGAGACAGACAGACAGACAGACAGGCATGGAAACAGACAGAGCACAGATGGAATATTCTGAAAGATGAATGAATAGAGGGATAGATAGATACAGATGGTTACAGCTAGCTAGATAGGATGGACTAATGTATACCTAGATGAACCTACACGCATAGCAAACATTGTGTGAACTATACGTTTTTGAGACATACACGCATAAATTGTGTGAAACATACGTTTTTGAGACCTACACGCATAAATTATGTGAACTACACATTTTTGAGACCTACACACATAAATTATGTGAACTACACGTTTTTGAGACCTACACGCATAAATTATGTGAAGCATACGCTTTTGTACATGTCTAACAATTCATGTGCTGGAATCAAAGTCAAGGGAAGTGCTGTCTGCAGGCAACTCACCCTTTGTAGTGCAGCCCTGTGTCGATCACCAGCCTGCATGCCCGAAACATTTCATCACTATAGCGGCCCATCCTGAAAATTCAGAGAGAGAGAGAGAGAGAGAGAGAGAGAGAGAGAGATTTCAGTGAATTAGTGGAAGTGAGAGAGAGACACTTGACACTTGACCGTTTTTATTGCCATTGACAATAAGTGAGAGAGAGAGAGAGAGAGAGAGAGAGAGAGAGAGAGAGAGAGAGAGAGAGTGTGTGTGTGTGTGTGCGTGCGCATGTCCATGCGAGACTGTTTTCTTCAGTGTTTGTAATTACCGTAGGCCTATTTGTATATGTACAAGTCTTGCTCTCTCACTCTATCTGTGTGTGTGTGTGTGTGTGTGTGAGAGAGAGAGAGAGAGAGAGAGAGAGAGAGAGAGAGAGAGAGAGAGAGAGAGAGAGAGAGAGAGAGAGAGAGAGAGAGAGGAGAGAGAGAGAGAGAGAGAGAGAGAGAGAGAGAGAGAGAGAGAGAGAGAGGAGAGAGAGAGAGAGAGAGAGAGAGAGAGAGAGAGAGAGAGAGAGAGAGAGAGAGAGAGAGAGAGGAGAGAGAGAGAGAGAGAGAGAGAGAGAGAGAGAGAGAGAGAGAGAGAACAAAGGATAAGGATTTTAGGCAACGCCTAGTCTTCCAATCTGTCCTTGATACATAAGCAAACATAGAACATAAACGTGGCAAGGCATACTATTACACATACAGATTTGAACATAAAGGTAGCAAAGCAGGTGGTATTATGACACAACGATTGGTTGAAAGTTGCATACGCCCATGCATAATTTTTGATACTCGCGAGTGCACACATGCGTGCAACCATACACGCTCACACACGCACGCATGCACATACACATGCACGTGCACGCACGCACGCACGAGAGAGAGAGAGAGAGAGAGAGAGAGAGAGAGAGAGAGAGAGAGAGAGAGAGAGAGAGAGAGAGAGAGAGAGAGAGAGAGAGAGAGAGAGAGAGAGAGAGAGAGAGAGAGTACATGATCTTACATGATTGCATAAAGTCCACTGTGCTTGTCGTATTGGTTCATTATGACTATATATGGGTGACAGGAATTCAATCGAATCTACAATGCAGCCTACAGTCGAAAATACATGGCGGATCATATACATTGCAGCCTATAGTCGAACAATTACAGTGCAGCCTACAGTCGAATGTGCAATGCTGCCTACGGTCGAATATACAATGCAGCCTACAGTCGAATATACCATGCAGCCTACAGTCGAATATACCATGCAGCCTACAGTCGAATGTGCAATGCTGCCTACGGTCGAATATACAATGCAGCCTACAGTCGAATGTGCAATGCTGCCTACGGTCGAATATATATGCAGCCTACAGTCGAATGTGCAATGCTGCCTACGGTCGAATATACCATGCAGCCTAGTCGAATATGCAATGCTGCCTACAGTCGAATGTGCAATGCTGCCTACGGTCGAATATACAATGCAGCCTACAGTCGAATGTGCAATGCAGCCTACAGTCGAATATACAGATATGTACAGTGCAGCCTTCAGTCGAAAAATTACATTGCAGCCTACAGTCGAATGTAAATTGCAGCCTACAGTCAAAACATTGCATTGTAGCCTACAGTCGATTGTACAATGCAGCCTACGGTCGAAAAATTACATTGCAGCCAACAGTCGAATGTACAGTGCAGCCTACAGTCGAAAATATACATTGCAGCCAACAGTCGAATGTACAATGCAGCCTACAGTCGAATATACAGTGCAGCCTACAGTCGAATTTACAGATATGTACAGTGCAGCCTACAGTCGAAAAATTACATTGCAGCCTACAGTCGAATGTAAATTGCAGCCTACAGTCAAAACATTACATTGTAGCCTACAGTCGATTGCACAATGCAGCCTACGGTCGAAAAATTACATTGCAGCCAACAGTCGAATGTACAATGCAGCCTACAGTCGAAAAAATGCATTGCAGCCTACAGTCGAATGTACATTGCAGCCTACAGTCAAAAAAATACATTGCAGCCAACAGTCGAATGTACAATATGCAGCCTACAGTCGAGAAAATACATTGCAGCCTACAGTCGAAAAATGGTATTTTAGGCGGCCCTTGTAGCCTTCAAAAACTTATGTGATGTGATGACCAAAATACGTGTGCCAAACACAGTGTGTGTGTGTGTGTGTGTGTGTGTGTGTGTGTGTGTGTGCGCGTGTGCGTGTGCGTGTGCGCGTGCGTGTGCGTGCGTGTGGCGTGTGTCTGTGTGTGTCTATGTGTGCATTTGTACATGCGTGCAAATGTGATTGTCATTGAATTTGATTTAATTTATTACATTATGAAAACCCCTCACCTTATGTCATTAAACAACAAAAACCAAAACCTAATCCATTTAATTTTAACACAAAAAGGGAATTGAAAATGAGCACACAAATGTATTGATTGTATTTTGAAGTAAACATGGTGAAGCATTAGAAACAGACGAGGAATTTGGAATCATTTATAGAAAGGTGTTCAGATGCTGGGTAGCTTGGAAGGCACTGCCTCACAGGGTTGTAGTCAATGATATGGTAAAAATGTCCCAATACACACCGTAAAATCCATAGCAAACGCCCAGTATTAAGCAAACGCCCATCCCCCACTTTTGGCCAAAAGTTGTACAGATGGTCACTACCTAGTAAAATCACCCCGTCTCCTGCCCCACCCCCCTTTTTTGACAACAACGGACACATACTCTCCGTTGTACATGGGGGTGCAGGTAAGTCAATCATGTAGTAGCTTTAGAATCGTTTGCAGCCCCCCCCCCCTCCCCCCCAAACATTGACGCAGATGTGAGGGGACTAGACATATAATATATCCCAGAAACTTGCGACTTAGGGCTCATGTTTTACATCATAAAATCAAAATACAGCAAAACTCGGTTATAAGGAATCGAAGGGAGATGGGTTTTTTGTTGCTTCTTACCATATCCGAGTTTTCGTATAACCTAAACTCGGATATATGAAAACATTTTGAAGTGGTTTTTTCCTTATAACCATTTTTCCTAATTTGGTGCATGTCTTCATCATAAAATCAAAATAGTCTGCTAAGAAAATCAAAATGCGTACCTCTTCACCTTTCTTGTACTGAACTATTACCATTTACTGTGCAGCTTTTCATCAATCGTTTGCTTTTGTTTATGTGTATTTTTGTTCGACATATTCCGTTATTTTTATTTTTCTTCTTAAAGAAATGGATTGCCTTTTCCTCTGCCATTGCTGCTGAAAATAAAAGGATGGACAGCCTCACTATGACCAAAACAAAAGTACAGGCTCTCATATTTCTTCTTCTGCTCAGCATTTATTTTGCACAGAATACTGAAGGAAAGTATGAAATAAAGGAACAAAAACAACTCAATTAGTCTTGCAATCAAGTGCCTGTACTGGTTAGACTGTCTATGGTGCAACGGGTCTAAAGTAATCTTTCCCTTTTTGGACTGACTTCAATTTTCTCAGAACATCCTTTCAGTTCAGGTCCAACTCACTTTGTTTTTATACACTAACCCAACACAATTAAGTCCCTTGTTTTTTTCTGGGTAGCTGTGACCCACATACAAATTCCCCCCACTTCGAATTGAGGCTGCTCTTTAAAACGTTTCGTTTTCAATTTGGTGGCATTTGTATGGGAGTCAAACTTGGTCAAAACAAGATTTCTTACCAGCTATAAGAGGGAAAACATGTGAAACACATTATTTGGACACGTGATCTGGTGGGTCTTTAAGAAAAGATTGTCAATAATAATTCGCTTATATGAAAATAGAACTCGCTTATAAGAAAATGAACTGCAAACCACCTCTCTTGTATATATCCAAGTTTCCATCGCAGATGGGAGAAGGAATTTGCTTGATTATAACCGAGTTTTCTTATAAGCGAGTTTCTTATATCCGAGTTTTGATAATAGATCATAAAGAAGGAGTTCGGCAGGGGAAAAAAATTGCTTCATTATAAGCGAGTTTTTTATAAGCGGATTCGGCTGTATATGGAAGACAAAAAAAGAGAGAGAGAGACAGAGAAAACAATTGTCATTCATGAAAGGATTAGGCTGATTCTTGTAACTCACAGCTCATAGTCGTCATGATAAACCCCCATCTCTTCTCCCAAGTACTCTGCATACAAAGCCCAGCCCTAGAGAGAGAAAAACAGTCAATTTAGAACGATGAATGATTGTCAAACCGTATAATACTAATACAGTCAAATCTGTTATAAGACACTGCGTTGCTTTTTGTTTTTTTAGGTTAGGCGCATAACAGCAGCATGACGCATCTATGCGGCTCATATAATAATAATAATAATAATAGTATATTTATATAGCGCTTTACCTCAGATGAGCCCAAAGCGCTTTACAATCAATTATTCATCAACAGACAACAAAAACAACATTCAAGAGTGACACCAACCAACAACAGCGCATATACAAAGCAACTCTCTCTCTCTAACACACACACACACACACACACACACACACACACACACACACACACACACACACACACACACACACACACACACACACACACACATAAACACACACAATTATTGACGCCAACTCGTTCATACCCCATTCGGTAAGCCACAGCAACCGAGCCGCATGGACTGACCACATACACCAACACACATACACAAACACCCTCACACACAACGTACGCACGCAGACAGACACACAGACACGCACACAGACACACACACACATGCGTGCACACACAACCCACAAAACCAAAATACACACAAGCACACATGTATGCACACATTCATGCTCACACACACACACACACACACACACACACACACACACACACGCACCACAAAACACAGCACAAACCTCTTATTCAATCTTCCCTCACGTGCACACGATAGACAACTGATCAAATATTTAGGGCGCAGCAGGAAAAAGATGGGTTTTAAGAGAGGTTTTGAATGAGGAGACTGAGTTGGAGTGTCGGAGAGGAGAAGGCAGAGAATTCCACAGAGATGGTGCTTGACAAGAAAAAGAACGTTGGCCAGCAGATTTGAGACGGATGGAGGGAATGGAAAGGAGACGAGAATCAGAAGACGAACGTAGTTGGCGAGCTGGGACATAGAGATGAAGAAGATCAGAGAGATACAGGGGAGCTTGATCATTCAGTGACTTGAAGGCAACTGTCTCATGAGCGAACAAAGAAGAAGAAGACCTTGCGTTAAAAGGCCTCCTCTCGTTAAAGACTGATTTTTTTTTTAAATTGGGGGGGGGGGGGGGGGGGCATGGATGTTGAACTCTTCCTAAAAAAACGATCTTCGTTATAAGACCCCCTCTATTAGGTCGATTTATTAAATGAATCATATTTAATTATATACATCTATATAAAATATGTTTTTTAAAAATCGGGACTTTCATGGTATCGCAGTATCTCCAGGATCGTCCCACTATCTTTATCGTTAAAAATGTTCCACATGTACTTGTTTCAGATCGGAGGACATTAAACAGATTTTGTTATTCAAAACCTCCTCCAACTTAAGACTGATATTATTATATTCCTTTTTTTTAAAGTCTTAAGCTAGAGGTTTGACAGTATTGCCGTACAAAGCATGCATGCCTACACACATTGACACACACACACAATCACAACCACGTGCACGCATGTGTGTGTTCGCACTCTTACGCTCGCACACACACAACACGCACACAAACACTTACACACACACTGACGTACACACACACACACACACAGACATACACACACACACACACACACACACACACGCGCGCGCGCGCACACAAACACACACACACACCACACGCACACACACACACACACACACACACACACGCACGCACGCATACAGTGACACACACAAACACACACTCACACACACAAATGTACAAGCACACACATAATTTGAACTGAACATTGAAACTGATTTGATTTGAAGAGTGAATTCGCATTCTTACACACACACACATACATACACACACACACACACACACACACACACATGCACGTACACACACACACACACGCACACACACAAAAGCACATATACGCGAAAGCACGCACACACATTTGCATACTCAGAATTTGAACTGACCATTGAAATTACTGAGATTTGACGAGTGAGTTCTTTCCGTTTTAAAGAAACATAAAAGAATTGTATTCCAACACGACGCGTGAGATGACACATGCCCTTGTCACTCAGTTAAGCATAATGCGCACACACGCACGCGCACGCACACACACACACACACATGAGGGTCAAAATAGAGAAAATGTGTTGATATGTGAATGTGATGGTATAATTAAGAATCGATGTATATACTGTATATATTGTACATAATATGTTACTCTCCCACTCCCCACCCTCTTCCCTGTTTTTGTAACTTGTTTGTTTCTTTGTTTATTTCCCCTCTGTTCCCCTTTCTTTATTGTTTACCACTTTGGAATCTTTAGTTCCTTCGTTTTTTTGTGTGTTTTTTACGGATGGCTTGATGAAAAAAAGTATATTATTTTCTTATTCAATGTTCCATCTGGAAACAAAGTGTTGACTTGACTTGACTTGACTTGCCTTGACTTCACACACACACACACACACACACACACACACACACACACACACACACACACACACACAAGCAAACAAAAACTCGCACGCACACGCACACACACACACTCACCTCAACATAAGCATTGTAGAAGGGAAAGGCATAGGGAGCGGAGTAGGAAGAAGAGAAAAATGGGTATTTCTGGAACTGCGGCAAATCACCCGTCATCTGGTAAATCGCCTGCAACAAACAAACAAAATTATTATGCATTTTTATCTTGATTATTCAACACATCGAACATAGAGCTAGCTCCCGATGAAATCAGGAGCTCAAGGCGTTTACACATCCACCGATCATCCATCTAATGATCTATGCATCCACCCACCTGTACAGACACACCCACCCCTACACACACCTACATATGCGTGCGCATGCATACACACACACACGTCTCCCCCCAAAAAAAACCCCTCTCTTTAAATTGTACTTTAGAACAACTTAAACAGTAAGTATGACTGACTTTCTTTCTTTTTTATCTTTCTCTTCTTTTCTTTTTTTACGGAAACCCCTCATGTTTATGACCCTCAATCTCAAAGTCTGCTTCTTTCAGTTTTATGAACATAATCCTGGGCTGATCCTAACCCTATCCCTTTCCCCAAGAAGTTCCAGACAGTTGTTTCTCAGTGAACATTTTGTATTGGAAAATTTGAGGGGTGTGTGTGTGTGTGTGTGTTATTAAACTACATTGTAACAAAACAATCCAGTTTATCTGACCTGCATGTGGTGACCCGGAAGTGCTTCGTGCAGGGTCAGCGACACCATGCTGAATGTTTTCCTGTTTCAATTTAAATCGAATAAGGTTAGTGTATGAAGGAGCGACTGAAGAGACGGACATAGGGGGGAAGGCAAAGAGGGGTGGGGTGGGGGCGGAGACAGAGCGAGAGAGAGAGAAAGAGACAGAAAGAGAGATAAATCGAAACATCTTAACACATTGGCCTTGGTTGACAATACATTGTGTTAAGGGAGGGGGGTGTTCTGAAAGAGAGAGAGAGAGAGAGAGAGAGAGAGAGAGAGAGAGAGAGAGAGAGAGAGAGAGAGAGAGAGAGAGAGAGAGAGAGAGAGAGAGAGAGAGAGAGAGAGAGAGAGAGAGAGAGAGCGCACGACAAGTTTTTTTATTCACAGTCAAGTCTCAGAACGATGAATTAAATTACGATATACCCATACAGGCCTACGTGTACACAAGAGAGATGCTCTTGTGCTGATAGGGCAGGCGAGACCAGTGCGTCCCTTGGGGCTATCAGCACCTTCGGGTGTTTCTTTCTTTTGTACATGTATATGTATTGATTGTGTTGTAGAACCCGGCTTGCGGGTTTTAAACGATGCCACGGATTTCTTTTTATTTTCCTTATGACAAAGGACGTAATATGCATGCGTGCATTAGCGTGCACAAACACGCACATAATGTTTGCATGCACACACATACTTACACGCATACAAAAGAAATATAATGGCTTACTGGAATAACTCATTACTGGTCTCTAGGAAACAGGCCCAGCATGGCCGTATTGGGCTGGATAAAATCTTTGTAAGAAGCTTATATACCAAAGACAGGAGAATGGACCGGTGTGGTGTTCTCAAATCGGATTTGTTCTCAAACCGTCTGCACATGTGCGAAGAGTTAGGGCTAGGTTTAGGGTTAGGATTAGGGATAGGGATAGGGTTAGGGTTAGGGATAGGTTTAGGGTCAATTTAGTGTCGAATACACAAAAGATAAAATTTGATGGTACGTCATGATCGATTTCGCACATGCGCAGACATGTTGAGAACAAATGCCATTTGAGAATGCTACACCGGTAAGGAAGAAAGACAGTAGATGACAGTAAGCACAGGGAAAAGGCAGAGTCAAAGAGAGTGACAGAACAGAGGAAGTTACAAGCTACCAGAAAGTGAGGGAATTAGTTGTATGAAAAGAAATCCCCCTTCCTCCGCATGCCCCCCCCCCCCCCCCCCCAGGTATCCCTAGGGGTGATCATCTTCAAGTCTTACGTGTCATTGGGTCTGAAGAGATTCACGTAAAAGATTCCAGGGCGACTCCCGTCTTCCGAGCCAGACATGTACATACCGTAGGGACCGTCATAACTCAGTGCTTTCACCCTGAATAAAAAAAAGATTGGAAAAAAACGACCACTGTTTACTAAAGTCAAGTTAGAGCACTTTCTTTCAAAATGCGTACTGAAGACCTTGAATATGCTGATGAAATAATGTGGCCGTGACCACTTTCCACGAACAAAATTAATGTTCACAAACCGACGAGAAACAAATTCCAGAGGCTTTGTATCACATTGAAAAAAAAGAGTATGGAAACGGACATGCAGGCTGCAAATACACAGACAAACACACACACACACACACACACACACACACGCACACGCACGCACACACACACACACACACACACACACGCACGCACGCACGCACACACACACAAACAAACATACATACACACACACACACACGTTCTCTCTCACTCTCACACACAAAGACATAGACAGGGAGTGGGAGAGGGACAGAGTGACAGAAAGACAGACAGAGGGAGAGAGACAACCCGAGAGACACACACACACACACACGTTCTCTCTCACTCTCACACACAAAGAAATAGACAGGGAGGGGGAGAGGGAGAGAGTGACAGAAAGACAGACAGAGGGAGAGAGACAACCCGAGAGACAGACACACACACACACACACACACACACACACACACACACACACACACACACACAGTTAGAGTACAAGATATAGAATTACTACACAGACAAAGACACAGACAGACACAAAGACAAGAGACCGAGAGACTCAGACACTTCTCAATACAGAGGAGCCTCCCTTATAAGACCTTAACAAAATGAGGTCTTATAAGGGAGGGGTCTTAAAAGGGAGGTAATTTTAATACTTACAAAGATGGGCAATGTCTCAGAGACGTAGGTCTTATGTGTGTGTGTGTGTGGGGGGGGGGGGTGGTGTCTTATAACGGGAGATCTTAAAAGGGAGGTTCCACTGTACTTACAAAGAAGGGCAATGTCTCAGAGAAGTAGGTATTATGTGGGGGTGGGGGGGAGTCTTATAACGGGAGGTCTTAAAAGGGAGGTTCCACTGTACTTACAAAGAAGGGCAATGTCTCAGAGAAGTAGGTATTATGTGGGGGTGGGGGGGAGTCTTATAACGGGAGATCTTAAAAGGGAGGTTCCACTGTACTTACAAAGAATGGCAATGTCTCAGAGAAGTAGGTCTTATGTGGGAGGGAGTCTTATAATGGGAGGTCTTATAAGGGAGGTCATTTTAATACTTACAAAGAATGGCAATGTCTCAGAGAAGTAGGTCTTATGTGGGAGGGATTCTCATACTGGGAGGTCTTATAAGGGAGGTTCCACTGTAGTCACCCCAGCATCAAATCCACTCACTGAATGTTGCTCTCTGGGATGTTTTTGAAGAATTTGGGCAGTTGAGGGGCGATGCGGTCATCGATGAGCGAATTGTAGTGGTCCAGGATTTCTTGCTGAAAACCGAACCAAACCAAACCAAACCAAATCAAACGTTAATGGGGTCGATTTCTTGCTTGAGGTAAATCAAATCAAAGTAGGCTTAATTAATCAAACTTTTTTTTAAAAACATAGGATGAATTCTAAGAGTGTTGTTTGGTTCGACACTTTCAACTGCGCAGGAAACAAAAGCATAAAAAATATAGTAAAATCATGCAGCTGCTTCCTAGTAATGCCATGTTTCAATGGAAAGTAGTGCATGTCATCTTAGGTAAATGTAAAATGTTTTGATGAACAAGCATATGTCAGCGTAGAGATTAAAATCAGATAGTGTTTTAAACTCAGCTAGTAGAGATCGCAATAGGAATTGTTTGGAAATAATTAAGGGGAATAATTTCATGGTGTGTGGGAGTGATCTTGCCTAATTCAATCGGTCAAACAGGGGGAGTTACTCTACCTTCAGGTAGATTCCCAGCTCTCGGCTCGTGTGTTTGATTAGACTTACATCACTTAGAACAAAGTGCGTCATATAGTTTAACCCTTTCACCGCCAGCCATGTTTCAGCCAAAAATTAACATTACATTTACCTGGGTAGAGAACAAAATCCATCTGCAGTATTGTGGATTCTTCTATGATATATATAAAATAAGGTCTATCTTTACTTTCCAAAACTAAGACAATAGGGTCTTTGGATAACAGACCCCAATTTGATGCCTTTTAGTGACATAGGCGTTAAATCACTGTGGTGCTAAAATGCGACTTTGGCGGTGAAAGGGTTAAAATTGATGTCATTTATATTCTTACATCACATTTTGCAAGTTCTCTCAGTTTGTGGATACTGGACGCCCCTCATTTTTCTAAAAAAAATGTTTGCAAGTCGCTGACTCCATCTTGCGGTTTTCGAGTCAAGCTTCGACTCATTGTCGCAACTCATTGTTGCATTGTCGCGATCTCTACTAGTTGAAATCAAAATCGTGTTCTCAATTTTAGCCAAATAAACAATCACATTTTCTAAGGATATAAATTAATATTGCGGCTCCCAGAGTTTGCTACAAGCAAAATGTTCGATCTCCACTAGGCCCTAACAATAAAAATGTGTTTCATTCCCGGAAGCTAAATTACTGCGCTGATCATAATGACTGTTTGGCAAACATGTCTGTCGGTTTTAGCTACACTGTATAATGTAGGGAACCACTGCACATAATCGATTAAAATGTTATGGTTTATAACACAAACGTTTCAATCTTCATTTCTACTTGAATGGTTTTAAACGCAGCTAGTAGAGTTTTAAATTCAACTAGCAGAGATTGAAATTGCGATCTCTACAATAGTTGAAATCGCAATTTACTCTCTACTCTACAAGTAGAGTTTAAAACACTACCAGATTTTAATCTCTACGCTGACATATACATGCATACAGACACAGACAGATTCTTACCCTCCCTACTCCCCCCCCCCCCCATTCTCCTCATCGAAAGTAACTCATAATGTCCCATATGTATCTCTTTGCAGATCAAGAGTACGTAAATACTCAATTATCAGACAGGTTCTGACAAGACACTTACAGTCATACTCACTGTTAAGCCCAGTTTGAACTGGGGATCTTTCTCTCTGTTTTCTCTTTCTCTCACATACAAAACGGATACGCATACAAGTGCGGCGTGAACGCGCGCGCACACACACACGCACGCGCACACACACACACACATACACTGGTCATACTCACTGTTAAGCCCAGTTTGAACTGTGGATCTTTTTGTCCGTTTTCTCTTTCTTTCTCACATACACACACGTACACGCACCCACACCCACACCCTACTCACGGAAGAGCCCAGCTTGAACTGGGGATCAGCATTCATCTTGGCGTAGAAGTCGCTGATGCTGCCAGTGAAGCCCTTATCAGACATCACCTGTGATAGATCGTAGCCATGCACATTGCATTACAGCACTGGGTAGTGTTGTAGGCCTATACTGTGCTGTGTCAAGTTGTATTCTACTGAGGATTGTGTTGGATGTTTATTGTGCTGTAGTGTGTTGTGTCAAGTTGTGTTGTATACTGTGTTGTGTCAAGTTGTGTTGTATACTGTGTTGTGTCAAGTTGTGTTGTATACTGTGCTGTGTCAAGTTGTATTCTACTGAGGATTGTGTTGGATGTTTATTGTGCTGTAGTGTGTTGTGTCAAGTTGTGTTGTATACTGTGCTGTGTCAAGTTGTGTTGTATACTGTGTTGTGTCAAGTTGTGTTGTATACTGTGCTGTGTCAAGTTGTATTCTACTGAGGATTGTGTTGGATGTTTATTGTGCTGTATTGTGTTGTGTTGCCGAGGTGTGATGTATATTATACTGCACTGCATTGCGTCTCATTCTCGGATGACGATAATGACAATGCGCTTTTCACTCACCATTCGCACTAACAGTAAAAAATAGATACACATACAAAGAAGAAGAAGAAGAAGAACTTGAGAAGAAAACAACAACAACAACAACAAAAACAAGAAGAAAAATAATGAAAAGAAAAATAGAAAGAAGGAACGAGAAGAAGATATCCCACATTGGCGAAAGCTACGAGTGAGTAGAAACTGTTTGGGTTGAGAGAATAAGTTCAAATGTTCTTCATTAGCCCACCTTGTTCATCTCCTGTGTGATCCTCTCCACCTCCTGCAGACCTTTCTGGTGCACCTGGTCAGGACTCATGTCCACAGAGATGTGCCACTTGAGGCAGGCTTCGTAGTAAGACCTCCCGTCAGGCAGCCCCTCCACTCCAAACGTGTCGCGTGTGTTAGACAGGTAGGTCTGTCATGTACCATACAAAAATCCTCATATCATGTTCCTGATGCTAACACTTTCTGATTTATTTCTCTCTCCAGGTGGGAGCAACCCGAATTTCACAGAGATGCCTCTGTGACTATAAGTTTTGTACCTAATACCTAAGGGGTACGCTCACCCCCTCTTTACAGTCTTAGTACAGGGGTATTTTCGTTTCACCCCCTGTTTGACATTTTAAAGGGTCAACACAAAAACATGGGAGACGCTCCACGCCACTTCAACGCACTCTCATACACGATCACAGACAACACACGTGTTAGCAGGTGCGCATAGCACACACACGCACGCACACACACACACACACCTATGCAAACTCACAAACACACAACATGCATGCGCAGACTGTAAGTGTAGCCAACTCAATCAAAGGAAAATCCATTAAGTGCTGGTAAAGGTCAAGATGTGCCACCCCCCCCCCCCCCCCCCCCCACACACCATTTCTCGGTTAATTGTATTTTAGGAACATTTTTAGCTAATAACCTTTTTGGAATACTAACCCTATCCCTAACCCTAACCCTAACCCTACCCTATAAGACGGAAACACGCAACGAACCACAACTGTGACAAATCGCGGTGTACTGCAGTACATAGTGGGGGGTAGGGTTAGGGTTAGGGTTAGGGTTAGGGATGCGGTTAGTATTCCAAAAAGGAAAAAGGTTATTAGCTAAAAATGTTCCTAAAATACACCTTTATGTATGGCAAGAAAGGCAAAAAGGGAAAAATACAAAACCGAGAAAGGCAATTCGATGCTTAGAAAAGGATCTGCTAATAAGCAAAGAGCTTTCAACAAGTACGGATTTCTGCACGATCTTGTGGAATTAGCACACGCAATGCCGTTAGCTTGCTGAAAAGCAATGATTGTACTGTATTAAGGCCTACGCATGAATCATTTCAATGCGTCATCTCACCCTCTACTTGATATTTTAAAGAGTAAATATTACGCATGGTTGGAGATTCTATGCACGTTTTCAGAAACACTGACAGCTAAAGAGAAAAAATACAGCATGCATGAAAATAAATGTTGAATACCATGAAAACAGCAAACAACAAATCATATAACCTTATTACAGCATAACAAGTTTTAATTAGTCACGTCACGAAATGTCAATTGTATAGGGTTTGTCCTCGGTTACAGAAAACCCACTTACCTGCATTTAGCAAATCAGAATGATTAATAACATGGTACAAAAGAGACCCGAAGGTAAATCTTTTGACGTGCCTTGATATTCGACACATGCCCTCCCCCCCCTTCCCCCCTCACGATAAACATGCTTGCACATGTGCAAATCAGAGTTCTTTTCAAACACACACACGATCTCCCCCAACCACGCCTCTCCTTCCTTCTCTCTCTCTCTCTCTCTCTCTTTGAAGGACAGATTGTAAGAATAGACAGTCTAAAATCTTTATGCTTGTTAAATAAAGTTTTCTCTCTCTCTCTCTCTCTCTCGAAATAAGTTTGCTCGTTTCCTTTTTTGTTGTTTGTTTGTCTCTCAGTTTGTTTGTTTTATTTTATTTTGCATGTGCGTTGTGTTAAGTGTGTGGAAGGCTTGCTGAAGTGTGTGTGCTCTTGTTATATGAAAAGATGCATTATTTATGTATATGTGATTTCTTGTAATGTTTGGTTGCTTTGTACATTTGTTAACTTGTTTTGTCGAGGACATGGTGAAAAAAAGTATTGTTGCTTATCCATTTATCCTCATTAAAAATTTCAATTCAGTTCAATTCTCTCTCTCTCTGTCTCTCTCTCAGAAGAAGAAGAACAGCACGTATTGGTATTTGGTATTTTGTACTTTATAGTCACAGACGCATCTCTGTGAAATTCGGGTTGTTTTCCCACCTGGAGAGTGCGTCGCAGCCAGAGGCGCGCCATCCATTTTTTAAAATATATATTTGCATGCGATTTTTGTGTGACTGATGAGGAAGGAAAATGGGTGGGTAAATTTTGACCAAATGACAACTTTTTCGTTGCCACTGGGTTTATCACTACATGTGCTAAGTGCATGGGCACACTGGACCTCGGTTTATCGTCTCATTCGAAAGACTCCACGTTCAGACCCGTAAGGCCTAGTGCAGAGTGAGAGGAAAAAGATCCCCTGTACCCAGGTTCGAACTCGGGTTTATTGTACACGAGGCGAACGCGTTACCTCTGTGCCACTCTACACGTTTGCAAACACACACTCAATCTCTCTCTCTCTGTCTCCTTCTCTCTCTCTCTGTCTCTCGCCTTCTCTCTCTCTTCACCGAGTGCAATGACTCACAGTTTGCATGTATGTTTTCAAGCTATCCAACGCAGTCCACAGTTCTTGCAGCGCAGCTTTGCCTTGAGATCTCAGCGAATCCCTGAATGGACACGTTATTTACACAAAAAGAGAATTACATGTTGACTTCTACAGCATACCCAATGAAAATAAATAACTACAACCGGATTCAACGAAATTCAAATCCAGTCGAGATGCAGCCTCACTGACTTGTAAAAACGTTTTTTTAAATCTCATTTAACCACACAGACACATACACATACAGACATGTATCCACTTGTTTCTTCTTCTTCTTCGATCGCTCAGACATTTTCCCGTCAACTATGAGCGCAGATGCGTCATGCTGCCGTGTTATGCGCCTAACTAAGAAATAGTTAGGCCCAGCAAGTCCGACTTCGGCTGGAGGAAATCTTTTTGAAAGAGTTTCTTGAAAAAAGGCAGGAGAATGGACCGGTAAGGCAGAAAGATAGATGACAGTAATCAAAGGGAAAAGGCAGAGTCAAAGAGAGTGACAGATTAGAGGAAGCTACAAGCACAGAACGTCCAGAAGGCGAGGGAACTATTTATAAAAAAAAGAAACCCCCGGTATCCCCATGAGGGGATCCACTTGTTCCAAGTTCGTTTCTTCACTTTTTCTAATGTACTTGTCTGTCTCTATACCTCTCTCTCTCTCTCTCTCTCTCTCTCTCTCTCTCTCTCTCTCCCTCTCTCTCTCTATCTACCTATCTCTCTCTCTCTACCTATCTCTCTCTCTCTCTCTCCTACCTACCTATATCTCTCTCCCTCCCTCTCTCTCCCTCCCTCTCTCTCAGTCTCTCTCTCTCTATCTACCTATCTCTCTCTCCCTCTCTCTCTCTCTATCTACCTCTCTCTCTCTATCTATCTACCCTCTCTCTCTCTATCTACCTATCTCTCTCTCTCTCCATCTCTCTCTCTCTCTACCTATCTCTCCCCCTCTCTCTCTCTATTTACCTATCTCTCCCTCTCTCTCTCTATCTACCTATCCCTATCTCTCTCTCTCTCTATCTATATCTCCCTCTCTCTCTACCTATATCTCCCTCTCTCTCTCTCTCTATCTACCCCATCTCTCTCTCTCTCTCCATCTCTCTATCTCCCTCTCTATCTACCTATCTCTCCCTCTCTCTCTCTCTCTATCTACCTATCTCTCCCCTCTCTCTCTCCCTCTCTATCTACCTTATCTCTCCCTCTCTCTCTCTATCTACCTATCTCTCCCTCTCTATCTATCTATCTCTCTCTCTCTCCCTCTCTATCTACCTATATCTCCCTCTCTCTATCTACCTATATCTCTATCCTCTCTCTCTCTCTCTCTCTATCTAATCCCTCTCTCTGTCTCTCCCCCTCTCTCTCTATCTACCTATCTCTCCCTCTCTATCTACCTATCTCTCCCTCTCTATCTACTCTCTCTCTCTCTCTCTCTCTCTCTCTCTCTCTCTCTCTCTCTCTCTCTCTCACACACACACACACACACACACACTTCAGCGATCACAGCCACTTCAAGAAGTCATTATAATCCTTAACATGTGATCTTCAAAACCAATTCTGACAGACTGGCTTGTCATGTCAGGAAATGTTCAGATTACCCAGACAGTGAAGTGTTGAAGGTTTTGTAAAGAGGCCTGCCCCTTTCTCTCTCTCTCTCTTTCTCGCTAACACACACTCACACGTGCATACAAGCACACACACACGCGCACACACACACACACATCCCTCTTTGAGTCACTCACACATACACGCACACACACTCAATCACACACACACACACACACACACACACACACACACACACACACACACACATACACTCTCTCTCTCTCTCTCTCTCTCTCTCTGACTCACTCATTCTAAGGCCGGGTCCACATTAGACGCGTAAGTTCCATACGGAAAACTCGTAATAAGCGGAAGAAAGAAGGATAAAAGCTTACGCATATAGGGGAAATTCGGTCACGTGCGCAAATCTTTTCCGTTCTTTGCTTCACTTATTTATGGATTGCGCACGGGTTTCCGCATGGAATATCCGCTTATGTGTGTACACGGCCTTACACACTCACTCTCACCATATCTCTCTAAAGAAAAAGTCAGTGTTATTACTTGTCCCCTTGAGGGAATTTCAGATTGTCCAGTGAAGTGTTGAAGGGTTGGTACAGGGGACTGTCCTCCATGCTCACACACAGACAGACAGAAGAGAGAGAGAGAGAGAGACAGAGAGAGAGTGAGAGAGAGAGAGAGAGAGAGAGAGAGAGAGAGAGAGAGAGAAGAGAGAGAGAGAGAGAGAGAGAGCGAGAGAGAGAGAGAGAGAGAGAGAGAACGAACGAAATTTTATTTATACAGGGTAATGAGATAAGTATACATACTTTTTTACACCCAGCCCTGAGAGAGAGAGAGAGAAAGAGAGAGAGAGCAGTGTTATTACTTGTCCTCTTGAGGGATGTCCAGATTGTCCAGTGAAGAAGTTGAAGGGTTGGTACAGGGGACTGTCCTCCACGCTCACAGAGAGAGAGAGAGCCAGAGAGAGAGAGAGAGAGAGAGAGAGAGAGAGAGAGAGAGAGAGGAGAGAGAGAGAGAGAGAGAGAGAGAGAGAGAGAGAGAGAGAGAGAGAGAGAGAGAGAGAGAGAGAGAGAGAGAGAGAGAGAGAGAGAGAGAGAGAGAGAGATCAGTGTCATTACTTGTCCTCTTGAGGGATGTTCAGATTGTCCAGTGAAGTGTTGAAGGGTTGATACAGGGGACTGTCCTCCACGCTCTTACTGGTCACTACGGAAATTTGGCCTGCCACTGGAATCTGATATATGGGGGGAAAATGTAAAAATGAGACAGAGAGAGAGAGGGGGGGAGGGAGAGAGACGGACAGACAGACAGACGCTGACATAAAGATAATTTTGACTTTAGAAATTTTCAACTTCTTGTTGTTGTTAACTTACCCTGGCTAATACTACAGGGAAGCACTTGAACACTATGGTGCAAATGAATCGGCCAGGGATGAGAACATTACGTGTGTGACCGTTTTTAATTACCCGCCACGCCAGCAGCCACACTCCGTTTTCAGGGGATTTTCAAATTTGTTAAGGCCAACGTCTCATGTGAAGGAGGGGCGTTACAATGTTTCATAATATAATGAAATTCAAAAGGAGAGAGAGAGAGAGAGAGAGAGAGAGAGGAGAGAGAGAGAGAGAGAGAGAGAGAGACCAGACCGAGACGAGAGAGAGAGAGAGAGAGAGAGAGAGAGAGATGAGAGAGAGAGAGAGAGACAGAGACAGAAAGACAGACAAGGAAATTTAAAAAAGTGAAAGACTGAAAGACAAACATGAGACACGTGCTACTAGTGTTGGTGTGAGAGGGTGAGTGAGTGTATGTGAGTGTGTGTGCTGTTGTTGTTGTTCTTTAACCTAATGTCTTTTCAATAAAGTGATATTAGACATGTGTGTGTGTGCGTGCGCGCGCATGTGTGTGTGTGTGTGTGTGTGTGTGAGAAAAGAGCGAATGAGTATGATTATGAGTGAGTTTGTATGTGCGCGCGATTATGCGCGTGTGTGAGCATGCGTGCATAATACAAATGTATTTTATTGTACGTTCGCATACACAGTACATACCACAGACACGTTGTAGTAGGTGGTTTTATTCACAAAGGCTTGACCCATTCTGTCCTTCATCTGAGCTATCTGGAGAAGAAAAGAGAAAGAAAGATGAGAAAAACAAATGGAATAAAAACAAATAGTAGTAGTAGGCTAGTACAAGTAGTCAAGAAGAAGTAGTAGAAGTAGTAGAAGTAGTAGGAGTAGAAGTAGTAGTGTAGTATTAAGCTTAGTAGATCCGTGATGAGCATTATTACAACGTTTAATAAACATGCGCGTTTATGACATTCATCTTGCAAAAGCATGCGTGCATGTCTGTTTACACACACACACAGGTCATCACACAGTAAGCTTAGTTTTCTATTCAATCAAGGCTTTATTAATACTAGCTTTCACTCAAGCACATTTTTATGAAAAGTAGAATAAACTTTCACAAATATTTACTAAAACAAGCAGGGGCGGATTATGTGTGTGTGTGTGTGTGGGGGGGGGGGGGGTGTCTGGTTTCACGGAAACCCCCCCTTGGTTGCCTAAAACCTCTCACACACACACGCACGCACACGCACACACACGCACGCGCGCACACGCACACACACACGCACGCACACACACACACACGCACACCTCAATTATCTTTTTAATGTCAATAGGAATAATGTTTCCAAAACAATATCAATGCAATTTTACGACATTTTCTACAATAAGACACAGCATTAATATTGATAATAATTGCCTTGGCTTAAGGCTGTCAGATCAATTATTGACATTGGTTAGAACACCAAGGCTACATCAACATGTTGCTATGCTCTGCATAGTTAAGCGAGTGTTGTCTTCAGCCATGACAAGCTCATAGCATAACATCACTCAGTCTCCAAAATACCCTGAAGTCGGAGTGTGGCTGCCCACGTGGTGGGGTAATCCAACTTGTCACTGACACACGTAATGTTCTCATCCAATCCGTTGCTGAGATGTTGGGATGATTCCTGGAGTCTTTTAGCCAGGGTAATCCAACAACAACAACACCCCCCCCCATCATCATTACGACCCTCAATCTCAAAGTCTGCTTCTTTTCAGGTTTAGTAAATAATATCCCTAGGCTGATCCTAACCCAGACCTGCTTACCCCCTACACAAGTCTTGAGTAGCCTGGATAGCTGAAATGAGTAGTTTGGGTGAAAAATGTGTAGTTTTATTCATTAAACCATCAAACAATGTTCACTGAAAATGAGTAGTAATCAAGAATTAAAGAGCATTATTTTCAGTTTTGAAGAGTAGTAGAGGTCCAAAGTGAGTAGAATACTACTCGAAAAGAGTAGAGTAAACAATGACAGAATGTTGCTTCTCATTAAAATAAAAATTTTTTTTAATGCGCCACTCACTTTGTAGCATTACAATAATCACACAGCACAGACATACAACCATCATACAAATCACGAAGCGCTACGTATGGTTCACCTGTCTGGGAACACTTTGTAGCATTACAACCATCATACAGCGCAGACATACAACCATCATACAAATCACGAAGCGCCACGTATGGTTCACCTGTCTGGGAACACTTTGTAGTGTTACAATCATCACACAGCGCAGACATACAACCATCATACAAATCACGAAGCGCTACGTATGGTTCACCTGTCTGGGAACACTTTGTAGCATTACAATCATCACACAGCGCAGACATACAATCATCATACAAATCACGAAGCGCCACGTATGGTTCACCTGTTTGGGAACACTTTGTAGCATTACAATCATCACACAGCGCAGACATACAATCATCATACAAATCACGAAGCGCCACGTATGGTTCACCTGTTTGGGAACACTTTGTAGCATTACAACCATCATACAGCGCAGACATACAACCATCATACAAATCACGAAGCGCTACGTATGGTTCACCTGTCTGGGAAAAGCGTGCAGCCTCCCGATGTAGTCCTCGATGTCTTTCTTGGCGTCTGTTGGGGTGATGCTGATCAAGTAGTTCAGGTCCAGGTAAAACCCCTCCAGGAAATTCACCGGGTTCACCGGCCCGTAACTGAAACAGAAAAAAATAACGTAAATGTTCGATGCCCGTATGTCTGT
>CM065685.1:5668625-5681125 GCA_017654935.2 Phymorhynchus buccinoides | reverse complement strand
TGCCGTTCATGTTGACAGAACAAATTAAGATATTAGGAATACACTTTAGAAATGACAGAGCAGCAGAAGAGATAGAAGAAAACTGGTCCAAAAGAATGGAAGTTATGAACAATTTAATTAATATATGGAGTAAAAGAGATCTTGGAATATATGGTAAAATAATAATTGTCAAATGCTTCTTGTTGAGTCAATTTGTGTTTGTTATGCAGTCGATTGGCTTACCAGGAAATGTCTTGACAAAAATAAATAGAACTTTGTATAAGTTCATATGGCAAAGGAAAACATCAAACAGGAAGGCCTTTGAAAAAATAAAAAGGAAAATAATGGAAGCAGATGAAGCACAAGGAGGAGTTAATATGATTAATATTAGCATAATGCAAGATAGTTTTTACTTACATTGGATGCGAAAATTATATACAGAGCCTAACGAAAGTTGGTGTTGCATCCCAAAATGGAATTTGAATAAATTAGCTGACAACATGAGAGCGTTCGATATCAATTGTAGATCAAAATTCCTAACGCTTAACAGTCAAATTGTTAACCCCGTTTGGAGGGAAGCGCTTCACACATACCTTGACAATAAAACAATCACCAAAGAAAATGAAATAAATCAACAAAACTTTTACAAACAAATGATATGGAACAACTCTATTGATAAATATAAAGGACAAGTTCTTTTTTTCAAGGCATGGAGGCGGGCCGGGTTTGAATATGTTAAAGATATCATCAATGAAAACGAAAAGAGACTTATGTCTCTACAGGAGATATTTAATAAAATAGGACAGGGACGAGCAAGCTTAGTATTTGAATACAATGCGTTGATTAACGCAATACCAGAGACCTGGACACGTTGGATGACAGAACCCCTTCTAGAAGAACAGCATTCAACCAATGAAGTGGAAAATAACCTCCTTTTCTCTAAACCGAAATTAATCAGGAAAACACTGAGAGAAAATAGTACTAATGATTTAAAACCATGTGCTCATGGTTTTTGGCTAAGAAATCTTAACTTCGAAATAAACAAAAAGACTTCGTTAATGGCAAAACATGCTACCAATGAAACCTGGTTAAAAGAGCTTCAATGGAAGATGCTGCATAATATTTACCCAACAAATATACTGCTAAGCAAAATGAAACTGATAGAAAACAATAAATGCTCTATTTGCAGAAATGAAATCGATTATTTAGAACATTTTTTCTTCAACTGCCCACCAGTTAGAGCATTTTGGAAGCAACTTGAAAATTACATTCATGCTCAAATTGAATTCAGGTTGAATCTCACCGTATTTTATGTTATTTGGAGTAAGCAGAATTAACATAGAAAATGATATTAAAAATACAGCTAACCATATAATATTAGTTGGGAAAATGTGTATAAGTATTCAAAAGAAAACAAATGCAAATGTACAAATATTCTTAATTTTTGAACAGCACATACAGAGCAGAATGTTACGCTCAAAATAAGCCTATGTCATGACAGTAGCAATGATAGAGTTGATAACTATTTGATTCATTAAGAATTAATGCTTTTGATATTATATGCACCCCCCCCCCCCCCACACACACACACACACAGACACACACGCATGCGCACACGGGCACACGCACACACACACGCGAGCACACACAGGCACGCAAGCACACACACACGTGCGCGCCCGCGCGCGCCCACGCACACACAAATGGTATGAGTGTATCAGTACACCAAACACTAAGTCACACAGAAACCCAGACACTTATGTATCAGACAAGAACACTAAGTACTTCCCCCAAAAAATGTCCATAATAGTTCCATCACACAGACAAATGAATGAGAGTAGCGAGGGGAAGAAGAAAAAAAAGATTAAAAAAAAAAGATGTGCCGCCTAAAAAAAAAGGAAAAGAAAAAAGAAAAAAAAGGAAAAGAAAGGCGGGGACAGTGGAGGGTAAAAAAAACCACACAAAAAACCCAAACAAACATGCATAAAAGTAAAACAAAGCACATACTCATCACAAAATCAAATTTAATCCTACTTTACAAAGCAAAGAGAGAGAGAAAGTGAGAATATAGGGGTGGTGATGTTTAAAATGCACATAATGATTCTGGTCTATTTTATCTCTGTTAGGCCTATGTAAATAAGCTTTACTAAAGCTGTTTATCTTGGCTGAATCACTTTAAATACAAAATACAAACACTGAACAATCTTCAGCTGTGACATTGGAGCTTGACGCTAAGAGAGTAATTTTGTTTCGATTCAAATCTGTTTAAATCCCAAACGAACAAAAGCAAAGCCCAGTGATTGCGTTAGGAATTTTGAAAACCAGTCCCATCAGCCACAATGCCCCCCAACAACTGCTGTCAAAACCAGTCCCAGGGAAACAAAAACCAGTGAAAACCACAATATCGAAGCCTCTGTTAAACAATTTATCAGTCCTAGCAAAACATTATCAGTCCCTGGGACTGACAGGTCAAAATTGTTCAGTATTTTGATTTTACAATCAGTATTGTACTGATATTTACCAGTAAAGGTGATCACTGAAAACCTATGATCCGCTTATCTACCCAGAGAGACTGTTCGATTTCAATGTAATTAAATTAAAGCCCTCGGGAATCATAAGCAAAGTAAGAGTAACACGGGAACAACTTAGAGTTTGTTCTTTAAAAAACAAAAACAACTTAGAGTTAAATCCACATCAAATCCAGAGTAAGTTGATAGGCATTAAGGTTCCTGCATAACTTAAGAACAACGCAGTACTTTCTTTTTTGGTCAGCTCTAAAATGGAACACACACACACTGGCACCCACCCACCCACACCCACATACAGAGAGAGAGAGAGAGAGGGGGAGAGAGAGAGAGAGAGAGAGAGAGGGGGGGACAGAGGGAGAGACAGAGCGAGAGAAAAAGAGTGGATGAGAGAGAAAGACAGAGAGAGAGAGAGAGAGAGACAGAGAGAGAGAGAGGGTGGGGGTTATAAAGGGGAAACTGAAAAGGAACATAAGGTGTCATTATTACTATTAATATCATACATCTGTATTGTTAAAAAATATCGGGACTTTCCTGGTGTTGCACTGCCTTCGGGCATTGCCTCCAGGATCGTTCCCACCATCTTTATCTCTATAAATGTTCTATATGTGTCTGTTCCAGACCAGAGGACGTTAAATGAATTTTCATTCAACATAAGGTGTAAGTGACTGTAACTATGATTAGTGTATCATTCTAAAAGTAAACGCTTTCAAATATTTTCTTACAAACTGTTGATTGAAGCTAAACAATGCTTGATGGTTCCATGCCTTGCTCTACTTGAAACAGAAAGACATACAGAAACACTATTTTGTCAACGTTCACTTTCCCCAATCCATTTTGCATTACTCACCGTTGATGAACAAAGGACAGACGACGCACCCCAGCTAGAAAAGGGCATAGACAGAAACACTATTTTGTCAACGTTCACTTTCCCCAATCCATTTTGCATTACTCACCGTTGATGAACAAAGGACAGACGACGCACCCCAGCCAGAAAAGGGCATAGACAGAAACACTATTTTGTCAACGTTCACTTTCCCCAATCCATTTTGCATTACTCACCGTTGATGAACAAAGGACAGACGACGCACCCCAGCTAGAAAAGGGCATAGACAGAAACACTATTTTGTCAACGTTCACTTTCCCCAATCCATTTTGCATTACTCACCGTTGATGAACAAAGGACAGACGACGCACCCCAGCCAGAAAAGGGCATAGACAGAAACACTATTTTGTCAACGTTCACTTTCCCCAATCCATTTTGCATTACTCACCGTTGATGAACAAAGGACAGACGATGCACCCCAGCCAGAAAAGGGCATAGACAGAAACACTATTTTGTCAACGTTCACTTTCCCCAATCCATTTTGCATTACTCACCGTTGATGAACAAAGGACAGACGACGAACCCCAGCCAGAAAAGGGCATGGAGGGAAGTCAGACGTGGCACCCGCATCATGCCGCCAGAAAAGTGAACGTTCTCTGCAACTTGTTCACCACCGTGTGAATTAAACGGGTAGATCTGCACTTTCTTCAGACAGTATCCGGGTAGAAATGTTTCAGCCCAGTTTCTTCCTCTAAGCAATAAATCTGCTGTATAACGCGGATAAGTTTCTGGGAAGAGAACCCGGGTGTTTTCAAATCTCAAACCCCTTGAGATTATCTGTTAGTCTTGTCGGGTGATCGTGACTGGGTGGGTGTAGAGTAGGGTAGGTCGCTACCCTGCTGTATCTCGGGATGAAGTCAGTTGATAATTTGCTGTCCTCTTCCTCCTTTCACGTGGTGTGTTTGCCCAGTGGTGATGTCATAAGGTTGGTTTCCTGGACACAGAAAAATGTGACAAAGTGAAAATATGAAAGAGAGAGAGATGGGGGAGGGAGAGGAAGAGAGAGAGAGAGAGAGAGAGAGAGAGAGAGAGAGAGAGAGAGAGAGAGAGAGAGAGAGAGAGAGAGAGAGAGAGAGAGAGAGAGAGAGAGAGAGCGAGCGAGAGAGAGAGAGAGAGAGAGAGAGAGAGAGAGAGAGAGGAGAGAGAGAGAGAGAGAGAGAGAGAGAGAGAGAGAGAGAGAGAGAAGAGAGAGAGAGAGCGATAACGATAATTTATTTATTAAGGTCAAAAGGGGTGATTCACAAAACATATTAAATTTGCACATATCATAACTAATAGCACAATACAAATATTCCTGAAGAGAGAGAGAGAGCGATAACGATAATTTGGGGTTGGGATCAATCGACCTCTTAGCTAAGAGCATGATGGTAGGCCACTCACTCTCTCTCTCACTCTCTCCCAGGCTCTCTCTCTCTCTCTCTCTCTCTCTCTCTCTCTCACCCAGTGTGTGCGTGTGTGCGTGTGCGTGTGCGTGTGCGTGCGCGCGCGCGCGTGCGTGCGCGCGTGCTCGCGCGCGCGCATGTTTACACGAGTATTGAATGTATTGAGGCCTACACGAGTATTGGATGTGTACCTAGATTGTAAATAATTCTTTAAAGTGCTTGTGTGCGTATTTGTATACTCTTGAACGCATGAGTGGGTGTCATAAGGATGTACCCCCCCCCCCCACCCCACCCTAATCCTCATCCACATATTGCACAGTGTCTGTTATCGTCAACTCGACTTATTACTTGGGCTATTTCGCAAAAAAGGGAGGGCGTTTCTTTTATTTGCACCATTATAACATTTTCAATGCGATCATTTTACTCAAAGCCTCCCTGTGGAATTGCATACAGCTCTTGCTAATACAGTTGAATAGATACAGTGGAACCTCTCTGTTAAGACCCTTCCTTTAAAGACTCCCTCCTACTTATAGTACCCAAGGTGAAGGGGGCTACCGTGCACACACACCCCCATGATTAAACCAAAGTAGGCTAGAAATGTTCCTTAGGACCTCCTGAACACGTTACAATTTGTTCCCAAGAAAAAAACTCAATCCCACTATGAGTTATAGCCCCTGATGTAAGGGTACCCCCCGGTCGCCCGGTACACATTTGTCAAAATACAAGTGATGAACAGTTCATTTAAATGAACAGTAAAACAATTTGTTGTTATCCAAATAATGAATTTAGGTGCATAGCTACATAAAAATGTTTATTGCAGTGCTCAATGTTTGATAGTCTCACTGCAGTACTTCAGCGATCATCGGCTACCGTCCTTTTCGCGGCAAAAGTTGTATGTCAATGATGTTGCATCAAAAATAAGAGCAAGCATGGACAGTTTCAGTTTGGTTTCATGCACTACAATATCTCAGGAACATTTCTAGTCATAATTGGGGGTTGTGAGACTTCCGGTTTCAACACAGGATCAAATTTACCTTCCCTACCACCTAATCATGAAAATTTCACAAAAACTGATATAAAACTTAGCTGTACTTTGTTTTGGATTATATGTAACGGGGTGGTAAGGGGGTAAAGGGATAAGTGAATAGGGATAAGGATAGGGAAGTTGATGAGGGATAAGGATTGGAGGGTGAAGATAGGCACACTCCGCACAGACCAGGAACATATAGAGGAAACCAGACAGTTGTTTAGCTTTTGTTTATTTGGGTACTAGGAAATACTAAGGAAGACATAGGAAGACAGTGCAGAGATTACATCAGTAGTCACTGTAGATTCACATCAACAGCATGAATGAGAAGGCAGGCCGAGATCGAGCAGACGAAAATCTATAAACCTAGTGCTAAATTATTAATTTGATTGAAAACGTGTGTACCCAGATTTGGGCACTTTATATATATATGCTCGAGAGCCGGACCGCAAGGACAGCAGTCGCTGGATGTAGCGAAAATGGCTCTGTGGGTGGCGAGAGTGACCAGACCTGTGTTTGTTTGGTTTTGTACAACACAGATATCTATGCCACTAATCACTAAACCCTGGCATGTTGTATATGAGAAGAAAGAGGATGAACTAAGCTCTATTCTGACTACTATTATAATAAGGAGATCTAACTATATATTTATAATAATTATGAAAAACCTTGTATTTTAGACCCCACTGAAACAGGTTCAAGCTACTAAATAATTAATTTATCTAAACTCATACCACATTACACCGATCTTTCATAATGGATTAATACACTAAAAGAAGACCTTTCTATACATATACTATGTCACTATGTTAGATGACACAGTTAAAATATAATTAGCATTCAATGTCCAGTAACAAAAATAAGCTAGCCGAAAACCCGGTTTTCGGACTGAGTCCACACTGGTGGTCAGACGGATTGTGACGTTGACACAGCGTCGGTGTAGCTTTCGTCAAATGTTCTGTTTTGACGTCAAATAAAGTAGCTACTTTGTATGTAGGACATTGAAAGAGTTGTTTAGTAACAACATTATGAAAGGATGGCTTTGATAAAATAGGTTTTATAAAGATAAGAGGTGACATAACTTGGCCGGTTAGATTGCCAGTTTTAAGGATAAATCAGCCATTCAATGTTTTAATTAACAAACTAATAAAGTGATTGACATAACTACAATAAGATTTTATTATTGGAATGACAATCAAATAGAAGAAAATGGCTAAATTATAAGTTTATTATTACTACTAGTTGGCCTGAGATTTGAGGGGAGGCCGTTGGAGATTTGAAAAACCGGGTCGCATGATGCGATTTGAAAAGTGACATGTCTAAAAATAGATATGTTATATAGTGAGGCGCGCGCGACTTGGAAAAAGGGCCTAGGCACGCTTGTCGTATGCTAAAAATAGTATTGCGTGACAGGTAGGCCTTATGAAATACGGCACTCTGTCACATATATATTAGTTTTTTGTGTCTGTCCAGCATGATTTGACGGTGCTGAATCCAAATCCGTTGTAGGCCACGTTGTAAATGTTAGATATTTTCAATTATTGCGTAATATTCAAAATGGCCGCCGTAAGATTTTAGAGGAATAGTAAAAATAGAGGAATACACTCAGTGATTGTAAATATTTGGCAACTAATACTTTTGGGGGGTAAAAAAGAAATATTAGTTGCTGATGTCATTCAAACTAATTGAATTTGTGCATTTATTAGTCCCCTGCCACTCTGTGGAGGAGGGCTATTACGATCATACATGTCCTTTGCAATTTGTCTGCACAATTACATTATAAACTATTCCACAGAAATCATTTCAAATTTTAAATGGTAGTATTTTACACAAAACCAATGTGTCCAATCAATGCTTCCATTTATTCTTGAAATGATGCACACATGACACTTGTAATAAAAAAAGGATTGATGCACTAACACTAAGACTGCTGATCCTACCCTACTCTGACTCTTTATTCATACACCTATTACCAAACGTTTGTTGAAAAGTTCTTCAAACTTGGAATATGTGTGAATTATCAATCTAGAACACAAACACAGGCACTTTCTGGTCAAGCATAAACCGATTATACCAGCCGGGGAAAGAGTATTGGCAGAAAACAGTGAACATGCCAACAACACATCTCAGTCAGTCAGCCTCAGACTCCTCAGAGTTGAGTGAATCGTCTATGCCACTGTGAAGCAGGCATTCCTCATCATCGTTGTTTTCCCCAACTGTATCATTAAGAAGATCGTCAATAGCTGCCTGTGGGAGGACCAGCTCTGCTTCTTCTTCAGTCCACAGGGGCTCAAGGATCCTATTGGTCAGCACCCACCCGTTGCCTTCAGTAGGGTTGGGGATTTCTGGGAGAGGCTGGTGGGCTCGTTTCCATATGGCAGCTTGGTAGTTGGACCTTCTTGCATATTGCACGCAAAAAGTCGTGGGGGAACAGCTGCTGGACGTATTGGTCTTACCTCCAACTACCAGGCATATCATCGATGGGTAAGAACAACACATGAACGTATCAAATACCTTCAGACAACACTTGATCTGGCAGACATGTCAGGGGGCCGTGAAATGATTGAGCAGCATCGTGATCTGCGCCCATCAGAAGTGATTAGTAGTGAAGACAGTGTGATGAGGGCAATGAGAGCTGTCGAGAGCTTCGTTAGCCCTTTTGCAATTGATGATCCTCTGAAACTGGTGATCCTGTCATCTGGTGCTACAGTTGCAGCAGACGTCGAAAAAGATGTACTGCAAGCAGAAGCAGCAAGAAAGACACAGAAAGAGGAGTTCATTGCTGAACGACTGGAAAAGAAAGATCATTTCTTTGATCCCATCAAGAAGCTAAGGTTGAAAACGATGACAAGCATGTCAAAGAAGATGGTCCTGAGATCGACAAACAACAAGGTCACAGAGTTCAAACATGAAGGAAATGTTGCGTTCCAGCTTCTTGTGAAGTCACAGGAGGGACAACTTGGGCTTGACTTGAAGAAGGTGATGAGCTTTCAGCTGACACCTGTTCCTTACAGTCTAGGAACAGCAGACAATTTCTTGACAAAAACAGTGGATTTCACTGGCTGATCAAAGATGTTGAGGATGCTGACTCTCCCCCTGATGAAGAGACTTTAACAGTCATTGACGGCAACGCCATCTTCCACTCTATGACACAAGTACCAACTGCCTTCCGCCAGATTTGTCTCAAAGTCTTTGACATGATGCCCAAAACAGCCTTCGTCTTCAGCACCGACATGCATCATGAAGGCAGCATTAAATCGATGGAAAGAAAAAGAAGAGGTTGTGGTAACAAAATCCTCTTGTCGGGAGGCAGCATGAAAAGACCTGTTGACTGGGCTGCCTTCCTGGCAAATGATGAAAACAAGACACAGTTTGTAGACCTCCTTCTTCAAGTGTGGAGTCAAGACTCTCTTGCTCCCAAACTGCAAAGCAGGAACACCATCTTGATTTGTGAAGGGGTGGCTTACAAATTGACCTGACGTCCACACAAGGGAAGACTGACTCCAGAATTGTCTTGTATTGCAAGTATGGACAGCAGGAAGGTTACAAGTATGTGAGAGTGAATAGTCCGGACACTGATGTGTTTTTCATCCTTCTGCACTATGCCCTCCAGCAGGAAGGCGTGACCATCCTCTTTGACTCTGGCAAAGGAAACAAGAAACACCTTTTCAACATCACTGCTCTTGCAGGAGAACTCAAGCAAAGGTACTGTGCTGCTCTCTTGTCTCTGCACACTTTCAGTGGGTGTGACTCAACTAGTGCTTCAAAGGAAGAGGAAAAGTAAAACCAATCAAAACTTTGCAGCAGAAACCAAAGTTTGTGGAGACCTTTGCAAAACTGGGTGAGTCATGGGAAGTCAAGGAAGAACTGATTGATGAGCTTGAGGATTTCACATGTTGTATTTACGACAGACCACGGTTTCACAAGGTTGGTAAACTGCGTCATCACATTTTGAAGGAAAAGTATGAAGATGACGTCATCAGTGCAAATGTGAACATTGACCTGGCCACCCTCCCACCCTGCCGCAGAAACCTGAAACAACATGCGGGATGGTCCAACTACCAAGCTGCCATATGGAAACGAGCCCACCAGCCTCTCCCAGAAATCACCAACCCTACTGAAGGCAACGGGTGTGTGCTGACCAATGGGATCCTTGAGCCCCTGTGGACTGAAGAAGAAGAAGAGCTGGTCCTCCCACAGACAGTTATTGACGATCTTCTTAATGATACAGTTGGGGAAGACAACGAGGATGAGGAATGCCTGCTTCACAGTGGCATAGACGATTCACTCAACTCTGAGAAGTCTGAGGCTGACTGACTGAGATGTGTTGTTGGCATGTTCACTGTTTTCTGCCAATACTCTTTCCCCGGCTGGTATAATCGGTTTATGCTTGACCAGAAAGTGCCTGTGTTTGTGTTCTAGATTGATAATTCACACATATTCCAAGTTTGAAGAACTTTTCGACAAACGTTTGGTAATAGGTGTACACATTTGTCAATAATACGGCTATTGGTAAAGGCAACAAAATGCTGGGCCTAATTAGAAGAAGTTTTATTGGGTTAGATAATATAGTATTTTTAAAACTATATAAAAGTTTGGTCAGACCTCATCTAGAGTATGGAAATCAGGTCTGGAGTCCGTTTTTAAAAAGGCAATCGGCAGCATTAGAAAGGGTCCAAAGACGAGCAACAAAATTGATTAAAGGCGTTAGTCACCTCGATTACGAACATAGACTAAGAAAGTTGAAATTACCATCTCTGAAATACAGAAGAATTCGTGGGGATCTGATAAATACATACAAAAATTTTCACAGTGATAACAATACTAATAAATCTTTGTTCCAGCTAACAACTGACTCAAGAACCCGTAACAGTGATTTAAAAATACTAACCCAGTATAGCCGAACTAATATTAGAAAAAATTATTTTCTAACAGAGTAATAAAGTTTTGGAATACTCTTCCTGCACATATTAAACGAGCACAGAATCTCACACAATTCAAAAACCTCCTTGGTGGATACACCAACATATCAAAACTTCAATATGAGCATGACTAAAAGGCAGATTTGCTGAAAACAAAATACAAAAACCTCTCAGCTGTGCAAAAGTTCAAACAAAAATGACAGGACAGTGAAGAGGCCGCGAGGCCTAATGTCCTAACTACCTGACCTGACCTGACCTGAATAAAGTCAGAGTAGGGTAGGATCAGCAGTCTTAGTGTTAGTGCATCAATCCTTTTTTATCACAAGTGTCATGTGTGCATCATTTCAAGAATAAATGGAAGCATTGATTGGACACATTGGTTTTGTGTAAAATACTACCATTTAAAATTTGAAATGATTTCTGTGGAATAGTTTATAATGTAATTGTGCAGACAAATTGCAAAGGACATGCATGATCGTAATAGCCCTCCTCCGCAGAGTGGCAGGGGACTAATAAATGCACAAATTCAACTAGTTTGAATGACATTAGCAACTAATATATCTTTCTTACCTCCCAAAAGTATTAGTTGCCAAATATTTACAATCACTGAGTGTATTCCTCTATTTTTACTATTCCTCTAAAATCTTACGGCGGCCATTTTGAATATTACGCAATAATTAAAAATATCTAACATTTACAACGTGGCCTACAACGGATTTGGATTCAGCACCGTCAAATCATGCTGGAAAGACACAAAAAACTAATATATAATCCAAAACAAAGTACAGCTAAGTTTTATATCAGTTTTTGTCAAATGTTCATGATTAGGGGGTAGGGAAGGTAAATTTGATCCTGTGTTGAAACCGGAAGTCTCACAACCCCCAGTTATGACTAGAAATGTTCCTGAGATATTGTAGTGCATGAAACCAAACTGAAACTGTCCATGCTTACTCTTATTTTTGATGCAACATCATTGACATACAACTTTTGCCGCGAAAAGGACGGTAGCCGATGATCGCTGAAGTACTGCAGTGAGACTATCAAACATTGAGCACTGCAATAAACATTTTTAAGTAGCTATGCACCTAAATTCATTATTTGGATAACAACAAATTGTTTTACTGTTCATTTAAATGAATTGTTCATCACTTGTATTTTGACAAATGTGTACCGGGCGACCGGGGTACCCTTACATCAGGGGCTATAACTCATAGTGGGATTGAGTTTTTTCTTGGGAACAAATTGTAACGTGTTCAGGAGGTCCTAAGGAACATTTCTAGCCTACTTTGGTTTAATCATGGGGGAGGAGGGGGGGGTGCACGGTAGCCCCCTTCACCTTGGGTACTATTAAGACCTACTTCTCTGAGACATCGCCCTTCTTTGTAAGCATTAAAATTACCTCCCTATACAACAACCCTCCCAATTAAGACCTTATTTTGGATGATTTTTCAAGGTCTTAAAAGGCAGGTTCTTAATTGTATTTTTCCGTTTTTGCCTTTCTTACCATACATAAAGCTATATTTTAGGAACATTTTCAGCTGATTCTCTTTTTGGAATACTAACCCTAACCCTAGCCCTAAACCTAACCCTACCCCCCACTATGTACTGCAGTACACCGCGATTTGTCACAGTTGTGGTTCGTTGCGTTTTCCCGTCTTATAGGGTGGGGGATAGGGCTAGGGTTAGGGCTAGGGTTAGTATTCCAAAAAGGTTATTAGCTAAAAAGGTTCCTAAAATACAGCTTTATGTATGGTAAGAAAGGCAAAAACGGAAAAATAC
>CM065685.1:5598625-5666125 GCA_017654935.2 Phymorhynchus buccinoides | reverse complement strand
AAGTAGGTATTGCATTATAGTGTGTTGAGTCAAAAGAGAGAGAGAGAGAGAGAGAGAGAGAGAGAGAGAGAGAGAGAGAGAGAGAGAGAGAGAGAGAGAGAGATCAACAATCAACGAAAATGTAATGACCAAGGCCATCTGCCCATGTCATATAAGGAGGGGGTGGTGGGAGGGGAATACATAGAAAAGACATAACATCAATAAGTAGTATACACAATACAGATAAGCTATCAACATGGTTACCGAATCAAAATATTACCAAACATGAAACAACCATTGAGCAACAACAGTAAATAGCACATGAATGTGAGAAATGATTAATTAATAACTAAGAGTAAAGTGCCAGCCACACGTCCACTAAAATCACACGACTGTACGAAAGGATTCGATCACGTGATCTCGATGCGCCAATCACATTTGTTCTTGGAGACCACGTGATCGAATCGTATCATACAGTCGTGCGATTTTAGTGGACGTGTGGATGGCCCTCAAAGGTGGACCCTGACGGATGAGTTTTTGCAACACATCGAGATCACCAGAAAGACAACCTTTTCAAGGATCGGAAGACCCACTTTGCTCTTACTCTGTGAGGAATTCCTGCTTACCATGCACCCCCCCCCCCCCTAATAAATTTTTCATGGGCATTTTCTGGTAGTTTAGGGTGTATAGATCACGAAAAGAAATGTTGCCAGAGAAAATTCTCATTTGGACTGTTCCTTCTGGCTTAATTTTCAAGGGTACCCATCTTCGGTGCCGGGGCCACTTTTTGCCGGTCCAAAAACTTCTATTAAGTTTGTTGATTAACTGTGTCTTTGTTTTTTAAACCTGCAAGAATTTGCTATTCGTTTTTGTCGATATCAATGCCTTTTGCACGATACACAATAATCAGAATGACAATAACTACCATACTTGGACCGCAGTGAAGCTACTTGCGCACCCACCATCTGTCAAACACGGCACACTGTGAATTTGCTGAAATATTAGCAATAAACTGTACCTCGCCAAAACTGTGCAAGTTGTTAGAAACAACGTTTACTACAGTTTAAAAGAAAAGTCTCTTGCGCTTCTTTTGAGCTATGTCCCATTACCATAGGGCTATCCTGACGTCCACTGTTGCCGGTTTATCTCCCCTACCCCCTTTTTGGCTTTGACGCAAATAAAATGTTAAAACATACAGTTATAACGTTTAAACTGAAGACATCATTCTGGATATTTCAAAAAGTAGTTTCAGGAAAGAAAGCCAATTATTGAGAATGTATGACTTTCCATAAAAGAGAAATGAAATAGCTCTCTCCCCCACCCCCACCCCCATACCGCTGCTAATATTTATATTACGGTCTGTTATGAAATGAGGTCAATGTTTGAATGCCTCAATGGACACAACTAACACTGGATCGCTTCCAAAAATGTCATTCAAAAATAGATCTCCTAGAGGAATGTTCTCAGATGCTGTAACTATTACATTGGCAGTTCTTCTGTTTCATGGTGATGCCCACCATATTGCACTTCAGTCAAACACAAACTCGTCATTCTGAGTCACTTTCCTCGGCGCAAGTAGAAAGTGACTCTTCTGAGGCATGTGGTAGGACAGTTGCCTCTTCGTCGTCATCAGAGTCTGGAAAGTCCTCCAGGAAGTCCACCATTTCCGTTGGCAAGATGAGTTCCTCCTCTTCTGTGGTCCACAATGGTTTCATGACGTCATCAATGCTAATCCATCCATGTCCATTGCATGGTGATGAAACATCAGGCATGGGTTCGAGGGCCCTCTTCCAAATGGCAGCCTGAATGTTGCTTCATTTGTGTGCATGGAGGCATGCTTGCCATGTCAGTGTTGTGGTTTGCGTTCAATGGCTCATCTCCGCATCTCTCCATGAGTAGATAATGTCGGAGGTCATTGACACTGGTGAAACGGTGTCTGCCGTACATTTCAAGATCGTTTTTGACTTCTATGCACACACGATGTCTCAGATGCCAGACCTCTTCTTCAGTTTTGGTGGATCAAATTATGCACGCTACCTGACCTCCTTCTCAGTCTTCTTACCTAACATTGACTTGTCACATCCTGGAGCCAAGGATCTGCTGAAAAGAGGTGCGTTCAGTGTGGCCAGATCCTTCATTCCTGGCAATCGCTGTGCAGTGGACAAGACCATGGAGAAAACGTTCATGAAGCATGCAAAAAGCCGAGGTGGAGCTGGGGGAGGTGGTGCTGGTCTTACGAGACTGCTGTCTAACCATGATGCCTACCAAAGATGGGTCAGAACAACACATGAGAGGTCAAAGTATCTTCACGCAACTCTTGACATGGCTGGCATGGCTCAAGGGGATGAGGTTGGCAGCAGACACCGTGACTTGCGTCCTTCTGAGATACTGAAGAGCGAAAGCAACGTCAAGAAGACTCAGGAAGCAATAAAAAGTTTCATCGACCCTTTCTGTGTGGAAGTCTCTGTCAACCTCATCGTCTTGTCATTAGGAGCATATGTCCCAGCTGACATTCAGCATGATGTTCTCAGAGCAGAGGAAGCTGGTAAAGCCGAGAAGGAAGCGTTCATCACGCACAGACTGATGGGAAATGACAGACTACTTCTTTGAACGTGTCAAACAGCTGAAGTTGAAAACGATGGCATCAATGAACAAAGTTGTCCGCATGAAGACTTCTAAGAAGAAAGTTGTGGAGTACAAACAACAAGGAAACATCGCCTTCCAACTCCTTGTGAAGGCACAGGAAGAAGGTGTTCAACTCGATCTGAAGCAGTTGATGACATACCAACTTACTCCTGTGCCTTACAGTACTGCCACTGCCAACAATTCCCTGGCCAAGACTGACAAAGCCAAAGGGTTTAACTACCTCACCAGAGATCTGGAAGATGCTGCTCTACCTCCCCATGACGAGACACTGGTTGTGATCGATGGCAATGCAGTCTTTCACTGTTTGCAACAGCTTCCTTCCAACTTCAGGGAGATCGCTCAAAAGATATTTTTGACATGCTGCCAAAGGGAACGGACGTGGTGTTCAGTACAGACATGTACCAAAATGACTATCAAAGCAATGGAAAGGAAAAGGAGAGGCACTGGCGACAAGATCATCATCAAAGGAGAAAGCACCAAGCGGCCTGGAGATCTGAAGACGTTTCTGTCAAATGACGAAAACAAGAAGCAGCTCAGAAAAGTGCTACTCGAGGTTTGGAACAAAGATGAACTTGCGCCAAAATTCAAAGACAGAAAAGTCATCCTGATCTGTGAAGGAGAAGCCTTCCTGCTGCAATCAGTTGATGGACTGACAACAAGAAGGACGCCAATCGCAACGCTCAAATCAACACAAGAGGAGACTGATTCCAGTGTTGCTCTTTACTGTGCATACGCTGAACAGAATGGCTACAGATTCGTCCGTGTAAAGAGTCCAGACTCACACATCTTCTTTATTCTCCTGCACTTCACTCTGCAGCTGAAGGACGTGGTGATTCTGTTCGACACAGGAACTGGCAACAAGCAACGGCTCATCAATGTCACTGACATTGCAAAAGCATATGGGCAACAGCACTGCACCACTTTGCTGGCTCTTCATGCTTACGCGGGATGCGATACAACAAGTGCATTCAAGGGCATTGGGAAAATGAAACCCATCAAAGTCCTTCAGCAGAATCCAAGATTTGTGGAAATAACTGCCCAACTTGGAGATACATGGAACATCCCAGAAGAAGTCAAAAACTACTTGAAATGTTCACCTGTGCCATGTACGGCAGACACCGTTTCACCAGTGTCAATGACCTCCAACATCATCTACTCAAGGAGAGATGCGGAGATGAGCCATTGAACGCAAAACATTGACATGGCAAGCATGCCTCCGTGCACACAAACCCTTCAACAACACATGAAACAAAGCAACTTTCAAGCTGCCATTTGCAATGGACATGGATGGATTAGCATTGATGACGTCATGGAACCATTGTGGACCACAGAAGAGGAGGAACTCATCTTGCCAACGGAAATGGTGGACTTCCTGGAGGACTTTCCAGACTCTGATGACGACGAAGAGGCAACTGTCCTACCACATGCCTCAGAAGAGTCATTTTCTACTTGCGCCGAGGAAAGTGACTCAGAATGACGACTTTGTGTTTGACTGAAGTGCACCATGAAACAGAAGAACTGCCAATGTAATAGTTACAGCATCTGAGAACATTCCTCTAGGAGATCTATTTTTGAATGACATTTTTGGAAGCAATCCAGTGTTAGTTGTGTCCATTGAGGCATTCAAACATTGACCTCATTTCATAACAGACCGTAATATAAATATTAGCAGCGGTATGGGGGTGGGGGTGGGGGAGAGAGTTATTTCATTTATCTTTTATGGACAGTCATACATTCTCAATAATCAGCTTTCTTTCCTGAAACAACTTTTTGAAATGTCCAGAATGATGTCTTCAGTTTAAACGTTATAACTGTATGTTTTAACATTTTATTTGCGTCAAAGCCAAAAAGGGGGTAGGGGAGATAAACCGGCAACAGTGGACGTCAGGATAGCCCTATGGTAATGGGACATAGCTCAAAAGAAGCGCAAGAGACTGTTCTTTTAAACTGTGGTAAACGTTGTTTCTAAAATCTTGCACAGTTTTGGCGAGGTACAGTTTATTGCTAATATTTCAGCAAATTCACAGTGTGCCGCGTTTGACAGACGGTGGGTGCGCAAGTAGCTTCACTGCGGTCCAAGTATGGTAGTTATTGTCATTCTGATTATTGTGTATCGTGCAAAAGGCATTGATATCGACAAAAACGAATAGCAAATTCTTGCAGGTTAAAAAACAAAGACACAGTTAATCAACAAACTTAATAGAAGTTTTTGGACCGGCAAAAAGTGGCCCCTGTACCGGAGATGGGTACCCTTGAAAATTAAGCCAGAAGGAACAGTCCAAATGAGAATTTTCTCTGGGAACATTTCTTTTCGTGATCTATACACCCTAAGCTACCAGAAAATGCCCATGAAAAATTTATTAGGGGGGGGGGGGGGGGTGCATGGTAAGCAGGAATTCCTCACAGAGTATCTGGTTTCCTAGAAATTAAACCGTCAAAACGTCGATTCCTCCTTGGCGGAGATAGTAGTCATTTCGGACGGGGTGGGTGGAGGTCACTCATTGTGGTTGAAGCGTTGTTGTTTTTGTAGTGCAGTATAGTCCAGGCGAAATTAAGCTTGACCTTGTTTTGTGATATATATTAGGTTTTTATATCGATATAACATGATTTGAGGGTGCTGAATCCAAATCCGTTGGAGGCCAAGTTGTAAATGTTGGGCATTTTGAGTTATGACGTCATATTCAAAATGGCCGCCATGGGACTCTAGAGAACTGCAAAAACATGCTCTTAACATAATTATTTTGTATCTAATGCTTTTTTGGTAAGAAAAATAGTATAATTTGCTGAAATGATTCAAACTATGCGACTTATATCCTATTTTAGTACTTATTAGCCCCCAGCCACTCTGTGGAGAGGGCTATCACAATATTTCGTGTCCTTTCATTTGCCTGGCAATTATCTTAAGAACCATGTCACAGGATCACTTCGAATTTGTGTGCTACTATTTTAATGAAACTGATGTGCCCCTCAGTATGCCTTGTTGACCTTGACCTTTGACCTTGAGAATGTGATTTTATTGTATCAACTTGTATACTTTTTCAACTTTTGCACTGCTGTCGTAAAATAAGCTATGTGGTATTATTTTTCTAAGCTTAGGTGTATAGAGGATATTGAATTACTGATACCTATTTTATGTCTAAGCCTTTCATCTTAAATGCTTGACCTTGAATTTGCATTGAATATATCAACTTTTTGTTTTAATATATTTTAAATCTCTGCAGTAACGGTCTCATAATTGGTACATTAGCCTATGGTTATATAGATGCTAACCTAAGTACCGATGACATCTCTAACCTTCATCTCAACCCTTGGCCTTTGTTGCTATGCGCCAAGCAGTACAATACAGCGATCAGTGTTGATTAATTATTTTATAGGTGGGTGAAATGGCCGACGTGCCATTGCATGGAGGGGTGAGTGAAAAAGGGAAAGAGTGGGGAAAGCATCAGATGATGTATTGGTGAGCACGTCTTGCTTTTCCACTCTTGTTAGAGAAAGGTGTTCCTTTAGTGGTCTCATTTGGATTGCAGACTAATGTCAAGCAGCATGCAACTTCAAGAAGACAATTATTAGTGAATCAGCGGGTCTTCTTCCTGTCGGGGATTGTAGCACAAAATACAATGGCCAAGTTTTTAGAAACTGATCAGATACATATTATTATACAAACATGTTTGAATGTGTCCTCAACTGGTTAATTTGAATGTCCACAATGCTCTCTTCATCATTTGATAATTTTCAGAATCTCTGATGGTAACTGTCATGAGATTTTGGCACACAAAGCCTCCTTTTATTTGCAGAATTATGTGCATATGGGTGCTGCCCTGCTGTGCACCCATTGCTGCATTACAGATGTCTGATTGTCAGGGCCTCGTCTGGTGCCAACAATTATCCCAGTGGTCAATGTTGTGTAATAAGTGCTGACCCACGCATTTCCAGCTACAGTTGAAAGAAATTACATGTTGTTCAAAGTGAGTCTGCTTCCACAAAAAAGTCTCATTGCCAATGAGCTTAGAAGCATCGTGCTTCAAAGTTAGTCATACTTGGTGGAAAACCACTCTAACAAATGTCTTATCCAAGTTCTGGCCATCGTGAACACTTCTATGATTAGTCGATGAGATATTGTATCCGTAGGCTTGATACCAGTGCTTAGCTGGCATGGGGTTTTGTTATGTGGATGCATTAACGTGATAATAATAGCAGCCTCAGCAGCTTCTCAACAATGAAACTGATAAGAGTCTTGGTGATCCAGTCTTATTATAAAAGGAGTTTTGTACTTCAGTACTATTGTAGTGTCCAGACTCTGCTCTAAGCGATTACACCCCCCCCCCCCCCCCCCCCATCACAATTTCACTAGCCTGCCAATACAACCAAGTAGCTCACCAGCATGATCACCCTCATAGCCAGAAATAAAGTCCTTGTACTCCCTCCCCTTCCTTGTAAATTGCACAACTATCCAGTACAGCTGTTGTCACTGGTGAACTCATTGCACGTCTGTTCAGCCATGGATAAAAGAAAGGAGCTATTTCCTTTGTTATGAGCGGGTCTCCTTTAGATCTTATATATATTTTCGAAATCTGTCTGTGTGTCTGTCTGTTTGTCTGTCTGTGTCTCTTATGCATGGCTACAGTTCTCACCAAATTTGGTATCAATCATAATTGGCACCCTCCGAAGGTCATGCCGTCCTTACTTTTCGGAAACCTCCGCCAAGGGGTCGTGGGGAGGGGGGGGACCACACGCAGCTCGGATTTACTAACGGCAAGTGCGTGTGACCTGTGAGCTGGGGGTGGGAGGGGTAGGGGGGAGGGGGGCTGGGGGGGGGGCTGGGGGGGGAGGGGTGGTCTGGAGGGGGGAGGGGTGGGATGGTCGGGGTGTGTGTGTGTTTAGGAGGGTGGGCTGGAGGGGGCCACAGTTCTCAACCGATCGACACCAAAGTTGGTATCAAGCATCCTTGGCATCCTCGGAAGGTCATGCCGTCCTTACTTTTCAGAAACCTCCGCCAAGGGGTCGTGGGGAGGGGGGGGGCGGACCACACGCAGCTCCACACGCACTTGCGGTTAGTAAATCCGAGCTGTTCAGGTTTGTTTCCTTTTTTTGTTTGTTTGTTTGTTCTTTTCTGTCTGTCCCAAGGCTCTCCCGAACCGCTTGACCGAATCGCTTCAAATTTTGTGTGGTGGTGTGTCCCCATGAGAGGAAGGTATCTGTGCAAAACTTTTTGCCGTCCTGACCTTGATGTTGGCATATGACCTTGAAAACCGAAAATCGTTAAGGGGCCATAACTTCCACACCGCAGGTCCTACAGTCTTGAAACTTGGCATGGATATACTTTCGCTTATGGCCGTTCTGATGATGGCGTACCAATGAAGGTCAAGGTCAAGGTCAAGGTCAGGTAGATCGGTATGCCTTGAAAGTGGTAGGGGTCTAATGATTGGGTTTTACTCTCCCACGCATATCTCCCGAACTGCTTTACCGAATCGTTTCCAGTTTTGTGTGGTGGCGTGTCACCATGAGAGAAGGCATCCACGCATAAATTATCGCCGTCATGACCTTCACCTTGGCGTATGACCTTGAAAACCGAAAATCTTTAAGGGGCTATAACGTCCACACCGTTGGTCTTAGGGACTTCAAACTTGGCATGTAGGTACTTTGGCTTATGGTTGTTCTGATGATTGCATACTGATCAAGGTCAAGGTCATGGAGATCGGTAGGCCTTGAAAGTGGTAGGGGTCAAAAAGTTGTATTTTCAGCCACAAAAGTAAAAATATAATATTTTGCGGACCCGGCGAAACCGGTACTCAGCGGTACCGGTACTTGGCGTTACCTGTACAAGACGTTACCGGTACTAGGCGTTACCGGTACGGGGCGTTGCGCTAGTAAACTGTATAAAATAAATTTTAAAAAAGGCTTGTATTGCGAAAATTTCGTGCAAACTATTTGGCGGCTATTAGAAAAGAGAGGGCACACAACTTCTCTTTGGGTGAAAGAATTTGACTTCCAGCACCTCCGCCAAGGAGGAATCGCCGATTTGACCTAGGAAACCAGAGCAAAATCAAGTGTTACGATCTCTGTAAAGGGTGTTTTCCTGGTTATTTCGACGTGTTTCTTACAAAAACTCATCCGTCAGGGTGCCCCTTTAACTGTGCACTACGTTAAAGACCCACTGACCCGGCTGGATTAAGTCCCTTGTTTTTTTCTGGGTCGTGAGGCCCACATACACTTTCCTCATACGATCGAGGCTGCTCTTTAAAGTGATGTCTCGTTTTCGTGCATGAGGAAATTTGTATGGGAGCCACACTTTGTCAAAATAAGATTTAGAGAGAGAGAGAGAGAGAGAGAGAGAGAGGGAGCGAGGAGAGAGAGAGAGAGAGAGAGAGAGAGAGAGAGAGAGAGAGAGAGAGAGAGAGAGAGAGAGAGAGAGAGAGCGAGAGAGAGAGAGAGAGAGAGAGAGAGAGAGAGAGAGAGAGAGAGAGAGAGAGAATGCATTTTGAATCTTTAATTTAATGTCTTTTCACACGAATAGTGATTTTAGACAACATGCAAAAATGGAACCATTTAAAAAAATTACATGCAAGCTTAAAAAACAATTACAACAACACACAAAGCACAACATCTACATTAATCTTCCAACAGGCGTGGACATTTCGCAATGAAAGCAATGTCAATTTCTGCGTCACTATATATATATATATATATATATATATATATATATATATATATATATATATATATATAGAGAGAGAGAGAGAGAGAGAGAGAGAGAGAGAGAGAGAGAGAGAGAGAGAATGAATGAATAACTTTTATTTTCTGAGGATAATAGAGTGAGGATAATAGAGTAAGTATAAATACTTTTTTTTCATCCAGTCCTCAAAAAAAGGAAAAGGAAAAGAAAATCAAAGCAAAGAATTAAATAAATAAGAAACACATGCAAAGCAAAGAAAACGAACACACATTATCATCATAAGCAGGCACATTATCAATATAAACAGAGAGAGAGAGAGAGAAGAGAGAGAGAGAGAGAGAGAGAGTTTGAATGTTTTCTTGTGTGCGCGCTTTGTTTTATATTTCTGTGCCCCAAGTCAGGGTGTGAAATAAATTATTTGCCTTGCCTTGCCTTGCAACAACACAGGCACACTCCAGTGAAGCGTAGGCCTACAGCACAAACAGCAAAACAAAATGTCCGCCCTCGCCGACTGCAGCCTTGATACTAGTAGATACAGCAAACCCCCTATACAAACACATTATGAGTCAAGCAGGAAGAAGCAATATGTTCAGGTCTAGTTATTTTGTTGCTGGTGTAAGAATACTATTCATTGAAAACTAACACTCTCTCTCTCTCTCTCTCTCTCTTTCTGTGTTGTCCTTTCTCTCTTTTCGTCGCTCTGTGTGTGCGCGCGCGCGCGTCTTAGTGTACGTGCATGCATGCTGTGTCAGTGTACATGTCTGCATGTGAGTGAGTGTATGTGCTTGCGTGTGCCGCGCAGCGTGCGTGCGCGTGTAGGCCTATTGTGTCACCCCAACATCCACTACCCCCCCCCCCCCCCCCTTTCACCGGACCGTTAATTAAAACCTTTCTCTACTTGATCCGTCCCCTGCTTCTCTCGCTCGCTCTCGCTCTCTCAATCGATTTGTTACGATATAGATACAATACAAAAGCCAATCTGTTGCTGCATGATACTTTCTGTCCGGGTGTATAAAAGAATAGTGTCAACTGAATACACAACAGCATCGATTTAATATCATTCAAATTGCCGTGATCGTCAAATAACACACACGCACACTTACATAGGCCTACACACATACACACACACGCACACACACGTTCCCATCATTGTTCATTCAAGATCAAAAGATAGAAGAAGTATCTTCACATAAAGTCTTAGGTGTTGTTATAGACAATAATTTATCATGGTCAAATCATATATCTAATCTTGGCAAACGCATTTCAAAAAGAATATCAACTTGCAAGAATAAAAAGATTTTTGAATCGTGACGCACGACAAAGCTTTTTTCATGCACATATCTTATCCCTTATAAATTATGCATCAACTCTTTGGGACAATAGCAGCGAAACAAATCTGAAACAATTAAATCGTTTACACAAACGAGCCATAACATTAATACAGTTGAAGTCCAGTTCACTCACTAAATGTGATTACAAATCTTTAAACATCCTGCCATTTAAGGAAAGACTATTATATAACAAATGTGTATGCATGTACAGCGTTGTGAATGGAATAGCCCCTAAGAAAATCACCCAACATTTTGTTAGCAACGAAAGCAGACATACACACAAACTTTCTTTTCCCAGACCCCGTAATAATCTTTATAAATCTAGTTTATTGTACTCCGGCTGTACGGCGTGGAACAATTTATCTTTTAATTTAAAATCGTGTACATCAAGACAGACATTTATGAAAGCACTTAAATTTCATATGTTAGAAACCCTATGAATTAGTCTCTAACTTTAGAAATTTAGCACCTATTCCGTCGGGATATGTCCTTTTAATTGATACTTTACAATTTTTATACTTTGATTGTTCTTTGCTTTGTTCCATTGTGTCCGGGACATTTGTTAATATGGGTGATGGGGAGGAAATGAAATGGGGAAGGGACAACCAGATTAACTTCAATATCCCATTCATTTATTCTCTCTCTCTCTCTCTCTCTCTCTCTCTCTCTCTCTCTCTCTCTCTCTCTCTCTCTCTCTCTCTCTCTCTCTCTCTCAATAGAGTTATTTCAATGCGTTATATTATTAGGCTAATGTTTAGTAGTTTGGAATGTTTTGTTTTGCATGTTGAGTTATTTTTCGAGTTGCTTTCGTATTACTTTTCATTCTGAGGACAGGATGAAAAAAAGCTGTCAAGCTTACTCCTTTATCCTCAATAAAGATCATTTTGACTTGACTTGACTTGACACGCGCGCGCGCACTTAGTTACATAGGCCACACACACACTTACAAATGCCTATACACACAACACACACACATACACAACACACACGCGCGCGCGATTTCACAAACACCACATAGTTAAACATTTACCTGCCTTGTGAGAGAAAAAAATGCATAGGAAAAAAAGATGACAGTATCCTCCAAACTCCAACTTTGAAGCAGTCGTCTTTTCAGTCCGTTTTTTGCTTTACTCTAAGCAAAGTGAGACAACACAAACAGAATGCAGGAAAGCCGTCTTTAGCGCAACCCTCAATGGTCTTCTTTTTCATGGTTCGGTGACCTATGTAGAGTTTAGCTGTGGGCTACAGTCGTACGTAATACACAACGTGCTCTCCAAAAATAACCTCTTTAAATCTCACGTTGATTTGTTTTTCTTACCATGAAGACAAGAGTAATGGATTCTTATAAAGCGTGTCTACATGAATCTTATTTCACCCCACTCCCATCTTATTAGAAGCAAGTGCATGGAATCGCGGTTTAGAAAACCCACGCGGGACACGCTCACGCACACGCACACACACACGCACACACACTCACGCTCACGCACACACACACACACGCGCGTTTCAGATCAGATCAGATCAGATAATAGGGACGAGATGATAATAAAATTATAGCCGTTAGGCTTTGAAAGTCCCATCATTTTTTTCATAAAATGTATTTTGCTTCGTTGACAAGGTCGCCGATTGCTCAGTTTTTTGTTGATGAATTAATCATCATATTTATATATTAGTGTATTGCAATCGTTCCAATTGTCGAGCAGATTTTTTAAAGAGTTAGTACTTGGTGCTGTTTTAAAGCTAGTGGGTATCTTATTCCATAAAGGTGTTAGAAATGAAAATGTTCTTAACAATGTTCAATAAATATTTTGTCGATATTATTTAAGTCGAAAGCAGACCATTTCTAGACAAGATCACTCAGTCACACAAACGCTGTAGCATTATTCAATGCCAAAGAATCAATAGTCCGCAGGATTGTTCGATCGCAGCATTGCACGACAGCGAAGCTGCAGGTACCTATGTAAGCATGATCTAGTACAATAAAAAGGAACAAGAAAACAATACAATCACAATCACAATCACAAACACAATCACATACACAATCACAAACACAATCACAATCACAAACACAATCACAAACACAATCACAATCGTGCACAAATGCACACACACACCATGCTCAAACTTACTTGTTCTTTATTGAGCGTCGCTGTTTACTATCAATTTGTATGAAGATGACACCGGAACATTTAGGCCTAAGTGTAGTAAAACTTTAAAAGAAAATGCTTTTAAATAGTAATAGCACAGATGGCAAAATAATGGAATCAATTGAAAGAATCACCCCTGTGTATGAACTGTTAATTAACTATTAAGTTTACTTACAAAAGGATCATATCATTTTATCTGTAAACATGTAAGCATTGTTTACTGCCTTATTGAGTCACACTCGTACACAGTTTTGCTTAAACACCTTAACTCAATTAAATAGGCCTGAACCGAGATTACGATTAAGATTAAAATTTGGTGAACGATCTTTCTACTATTTAGCACCTCACTTATGGAATTCCCTCCCACAACATGTCCGCTCATCTGACTCTATTTCCGCCTTTCGCTCTGCCCTTAAAACTCACTTGTTTCGGACATATTATGATTGACTAGCGCAACGCCCCGTACTGGCAATGCACCATACTGGTAACACCTAGTAACGGTAACGGCAAGTACTGGTAACGCTGAGTACAGCAAATTTGAAGCGATTCGGTTAAGAAACGGCGGAGTTGTAAGGCCCCGTTTCCCGTTGGCGCTGCTCTGAGAGTGACGCGTTCTCCCGATTGTCTTCCAATTTGCTGCTAGGCGTTGCCCGGGCCATAGCAAGCCTGACAGCAAATTTGAATCAATTCGGTTAAGAAACGGCGGAGTTATGCGTGAAAAGGTGAAGCGGCGTATAGCGCGCGCGTTTCGCGCATTTGCCGAACCGCGCAAATGACACGGCCGCCTCGGTTGCCGTTGCCATCGCCGCGTTAGGGCTCACAGCAAATTTGAAGCGAATCGGTCGAAAAACGGCGGAGTTATAAGGCCCGTTTCGTGTTTCAGATAGACAGACACACACACGGACAGTTGGCTTTTTTACTATATGACTAAACCAGTAAAGTCCCGATTTTTTAATAATACAGCTACGTGTAGTCTCATCCCGGTGTAATCGCCACTGCCCCCCCCCCCCCCCCCCCCCACCCACTGAGAGAGAGAGACAGAGATTAACCGAGAAATGTAGGGGGTTGGCACATCTTGACCTATACCAGAAAGTGTTTCATCATGATTTAAACTTTGACCGCGTGCACCCCCCCCCCCCCCCCCTCCTATCCTCCTGCAAACATCACTTTTTTTTTCGACTCAGGCTATAGAGAGAGAGTTGTAGTTCTTCTTCTTCTTCGTTATTCTTTTTCTTCGGTCGTTCAGGCATGTTCCTGTCAATTATGAACGTAGATGCATCATGCTGCTGTTATGCGCCTAAGTAAGCATAATTAGGCCCAGCATGTCTGACTGGCAGTGAAAGATCTTTCCTTTGACCTTCTTTGAGCCAGTCTCAAACACACGAAAGTGAAACTTTCGGTTTTACATTTCTAAGAAGAAGGCAGCATTTCACCTTCCAAGAAAATGGACCACAAACGTGTATGGTCTTTCATTTCAGGGGGGGTTTCACTTTGACCTCGCGCACGCAGAGAGAGAGAGAGAGAGAGAGAGAGAGAGAGGAGAGAGAGAGAGAGAGAGAGAGAGAGAGAGAGAGAGAGAGAGAGAGAGAGAGTGTACTTCTTCTTCTTCTTCGTCTTCTAAGTTCTTGTTCTTGGATCGTTCAGGCATGTTTCTGTCAATTACGAACGTAGATGCATCATGCTGCTGTTATGCGCCTAAGTAAGAATAATTAGGCCCAGCATGTCTGACTTCGGGTAAAGGAAATCTTTTTGAAAGTATTTCTTGAAAAAAGGCAGGAGAATTTCTGTCAATTACGAACGTAGATGCATCATGCTGCTGTTATGCACCTAAGTAAGAATAATTAGGCCCAGCATGTCTGACTTTGGCTAGAGGAAATCTTTTTGAAAGTATTTCTTGAAAAAAGGCAGGAGAATGGACCGGAAAGGCAGAACGATAGTAGATAACAGCATGCAAAGGGAAAAGGCAGAATCAAAGAGAGTGACAGATTAGAGGAAGTTACAAGCACAGAACTTCCAGAAGGTGGGGGAACTATTTGTACGGAAGACACCCCCCCCCCCTACCTGTATCCCCATGGGGGTGGGGGGGGGGGGGGGTGTCTACCACCCCTATATTCGCTCTATGCGCTTAACAACAACAAAATTAAAAAGCAAGAAATTCAACAACAAAACAAATAATCGCTCACACACATGCTAATAGGCATACACATACACACACCACCCCCACCCACGCAGGCACGCACATATACATATACACACACACACACTCACTCGCGCACGCACGCGCACGCACGCACACACACACACACATCTCCTCCCTACACCTACCCCCTCCCCACATTTACTTGCTCGGGGACTTATTTGCAAGATGTGCCCCCCCCCCCCCCCCCCCCCCCCCCCCCCTACCTATCTCGGTTAATTCTATTTTTCTGTTATTGCCTTTCCTACCATACATAAAGCTGTATTTTAGGAACATTTTTAGTTAGTAACCTTTTTGGAATACTAACCCTATTCCTAACCCTAACCCTACCCCATAAGACGGAAAAACGCAACGAACCACAACTGTGACAAATCGCGGTGTACTGCAGTACATAGTGGGGGGTAGGGTTAGGTTTAGGGCTAGGGTTAGGGCTAGGGTTAGTATTCCAAAAAGGTTATTAGCTAAAAATGTTCCTAAAATACAGCTTTATGCATGGTAAGAAAGGCACAAACGGAAAAATAGAATTAACCGAGAAATGCAGGGGGGGGGGGGCACATCTTTACCTTTACTGGTCTTTCTTTTCAGGGGGGGGGGGGGGCACATCTTTACCTATCGCAGAAAGTGTTTCATAATCATAGTTCGGCCTTTCGGCATGTGGGGCATTTGTAATTACAAAGATTGTGGGAATAATAACTGGAGGCAATGCCCGGAGGCAGTGCTAAACCAATGAAGTCCCGATTTTTTAATAATACAGATACGTGTAGTGTCATCCCCTTGTAATCTCCACTGCCTCCCCCCCACCATCCCTCCGCCCATCCACCCACCCCCCCTACCTCACCCATAACCAGCTGGCTGACCTACTGATCACCCCAGCACTTGTGAACCATGGTCTCCTGCCCCCCCCCCCCCCCCCCCCTTTAATAACAGCACGTTTGGACAGATGTCGTTTGGCCTAGTGAGCAAAACTGTAAATTGGTGCTTTTCGCGCGCATTTATGAACAGATGCTGTTCAACATTTCCTGCCATGCTTTGCCCGGGTCATAGCAAGCCTGACAGCAAATTTTAGGCGATTCGGTTAAGAAACGGCGGAGTTATTTGTGAAAAGGTGAAGCGGCATGTAGCGCGGGCGTTTCTCAACCGATTCGCTTCCGGTTTGGCACACGGATCGAACCCGGCCCCGGTCATCTTCCTGCCAAATTCGAAGGCAATCGGCCCAGAAACGCCGGAGATACGGGCGCCGAGAGGCCGGCGGATGCGCGTTTTGCGCATTTGCGAAACCGCGCAAATGACACGGCCGCCTCGGTTGCCGTTGCCATCGCCCCGTTAGGGCTCACAGCAAATTTGAAGCGAATCGGTCGAAAAACGGCGGAGTTATAAGGCCCGTTTCGTGTTTCAGACAGACACACACACACACACGGACAGTTGGCTTTTTACTATATGATTAGTGTTTGTGTGTGAGGTGTGTGTGTGTGGGGGGGGGGAGGGGGGGGGGGGGGGGGGGGGGGGGGGGGGGGGGGGGGGGGGGGCGGGGGTGTGGGGGGGGGGGGGGGGGGGGGGGGGGGGGGGGGGGGGGGGGGGGGGGGGGGGGGGGGGGGGGGGGGGGGGGGGGGCCGTTTTATTGCAGAAATCTTGTAAAAAATGTATTTACAATTATTTTATTATTCGTATTTTGTATGTAGAATGTCTACGTCTTGTAAACTTTAAATGCTTGTAAATGAGGTAGAAGGGTATTTTTGTTTTTGCAAAATTTGTCTATTATATTTAGTCATGTAATTGGTATGTCGATGGCAGTATGATTTTATTTCAAGTTGCAGTATTGTATTCAAACTTGATTGGGAATGTGAATGTGGTCTCTATGTTTCTTCTTAGAATGTTCATGTTGTAACTATTTTACTTGTATAATTAATTGTGTGCGAGTGTGCGTGTGCGCATGCATGTGTGTGTATGTGTGCGTGTGTGTGTATGTGTGTGTGTGTGTGTGTGTGTGTGTGTGTGTGTGTGTGTGTGTGTGTGTGTATAAGGAAGTAAGAGAACGTTGTGTGTAAGCATCGTGCTTATTTTACTTTCTAATGATTAATTATTTGTTTGCCTTTAATGTTCTTGTTATCAATGTAAAGCGCACTGAGCTCATGTGAGAAAGAGCGCTATATAAATTCCCATTATTATTATTATTAAAATTATAGCCCCGTCGACAACAAAGGCCATGTCAGGGCTGTGACCACGACGGTAAAGGTAAAGATGTGCCACCACCCCTGCATTTCTCGGTTAATTGTATTTTTCCGTTTTTGCCTTTCTTACCATACATAAAGCTGTATTTTAGGAACATTTTTAGCTAATAACCTTTTTGGAATACTAACCCTATTCCTAACCCTAGCCCTAAACCTAACCCTACCCCCCACTATGTAGGTCTACTGCAGTACACCGCGATTTGTCACAGTTGTGGTTCGTTGCGTTTTTCCGTCTTATAGGGTGGGGGGTGTCGTATGCAAAAAAAGTAGCATCGTGTAAATACTTCGCTCGCTACTATAAGACTTAGCATTTGCGACATTGAGCGAATTTTTTAAAATTTCACTTTTTCCCGTAATATGAATGATTTGAGTACGGAAAAGTGTTTCAAATACGGAAAAAGTGAAATTTGTCGTTCATCCTTAATGTCGCAAATGCTAACTCATAGTAGCGAGCGAAGTATTTACACGATGCTACTTTTTTTGCATACGACAGGGGGTAGAGTTAGGTTTAGGGGTAGGGATAGGGTTAATATTCCAAAAAGGTTATTAGCCAAAAGTGTTCCTAAAATACAGCTTTATGTATGGTAAGAAAGGCAAAAACGGAAAAATATAATTAACCGAGAATTAAAAAAGGAAGTGCTTATCCCCACGACAGTCGTGCCCTTTTCCTTCCGTTTTCCTTATTCCCACGACTGTCGTGCCGATAATGGAAAGGGGCCACGACCGTTGCGCATGGGCAAAAGAGTCGGAAGGAAACCCTCGATCACGTGACATTAACAAAATAGCGGGAAAGCAAAGTTTGGGAAGGAACGTGCGTCCACTGACAGACAAAGAGAAAGTTAAGTAGAGACAGTGAGCCGCGAGGTCAAATAAAGAGGAAAGTCCAGTCTACACTTAGACTTCTTTCTATTTTTAGCTTCGTTTTTCACCGGAAATGGAAAGTAGCCTGTAGCCTGCATTCTAGCCTGCATTCTATGGCCCCCCCCCCCCCCCCCCCCCCCCCTGCGTGCACATCTCGACCCTTCCAACGGAAGTGTCGCCATCTTAGTCCTTATTTGTGTGTAAACAGCATCGATCTGGCATTTTTCAAACAAAGTTACTGACTAAGATGGCGGTCTCCCATAATATGGGCGCTCCTTGTGGCTGGATATGACGACACGTGGGTACAAGCCATAGAGCCACTGGCGGCTATTTAGCCACGGCCTTTGAAAAACTGGGCAAAGGACAAAAACGGCAAGAAAATAGGCCTACCGGAAATGAAATAATAACGGAAGCCAAAATAAAATTAAAACAAAAATAGCGTGCAGGTACGTCTTTCGTGGCGATAAGGTTTTTCACCCCTTTTCATGATCCCCACGACTGTCGTGGCGATAAGGTTTTTCACCCGTTTTCATTATCCCCACGACTGTCGTGGCCATAAGGTTTTCATTATCCCCACGACTGTCGTGGCGATAAGGTTTTTCACCCGTTTTCATTATCCCCACGACTGTCGTGGCCATAAGGTTTTTCACCCGTTTTCATTATCCCCACGACTGTCGTGGCCATAAGGTCTTAAAAAAACATCACAGTAGCCTTCATCAAGTGAAATATCTTAATCTCTTTCAAGAACCGACGTCTAGCCCGTGTCAAGACTCAGTGAAAGAAAGTCAAGTCCATACCTTAGCTGGAAAGCCTACGCTGCAATGAAGGGCACAGGGTTTGTCGTCTTTTTTGTTAAAGTTGTGAGCAAGTGTCTTACGAGTGTCTCCCAATCGGGGCACATCCCACCACAGTGAACGATGTCTCAGGTGTGCACCGATAGTTGGTGTGCTGGGGCCTTCCAAAACAGCTGTCGTCTGCTTGCGCCGACGCGAAAGTAACCCACAGGAGTTGACTGCATAGTGTTGATTTGCTAGCAGCTCGCACAACAAACAAACAACTACACTACACTTTTCCCCCCATTATATCAGCAAATATCTGAAACCTGATGAAGTTGGCTGATTGACTTGAAGAAGAAGAACAACAAGTGTAAAGTGACGTTATTTTATTCACAAGAGACAAAACAAAACTACTGGATATTTCGGCGAATGCGCTTTATCAACATAGACAAACGAGAAAACAGCGAACGGCAAACATAGCAAAAGGAGGCGAAGAAAGGAGCAGCTCGAAAGTTCATACAAAACATGAATAAAACTAGGCTATCTTCTACTTTATCCCCCCCCCCCCCCCCCCCCCCCCCCCCCACACACACACCCACCCATCAAATCTTCGAATTGATCTTTTTATTTCCACAGAGGAGCAACATTCTGCCATTTTTTTGGGAAAGGGACAGGGTTAGGATCAGCCTATGATTATTTTCATAAAACTGAAAGAAGCAGATATTGATATTGATAATGGTAAACATGAGGGGTGAGTGAGTGAAGTACAAAATTACTGTTCTTTTTTAATTTGTTACTTCTTGTTTTTGTTTCTAGAAAACCCTTGATCGTGGAGCACAAAATATGTTGACTTACAGCTAAAACAAACAAAAGAAAAGAACAGAAATAAAAGAAAAAGAATTTTGGAAAAAACATAATCAAGAGCAATGCATCCAGATAGGTGAATGTGGTTTTAGGCTTCAATACCTTTCTGATCTTCGTGAAATTTACGTTCCATCTCGATCCCTCCGCTCAGCAAATGACGACATAATTTTTCGAATACAAAAATGTAAACGTCATAGGCACGATGGTAGAGCTTTTACATCATCAGCAGTCAAACTCATCAAAGACAAAGGGAGGTTCCACTGTATTATTATTATTATTATTATTATTATTATAGATCCGCCTTCGCCTCAATGTGTCAAATCTATGTGACAGACTAGAACAATCATATTAATATGAAAATACCAAAGTAGGCCGACCTACCCATAAAAGCCAAATGCATACCGCTCCTGTGCATAAAACCTTTTTTTTTCCTTGTTAAAAAGACAACTCAACAGTCGAGAACAGCAGGTAAGTGGGTTAACATGAAAGGTATGTTTGGTGATTTATTTTGCGCTAACCCAATAATAAAGGCATCTGTGCCGCGCGCGCTTGCGTGCGTGCGCGCGCGCGTGTGTCACGTGAGTGTGTGTGTGTGTGTGTGTGTGTGTGTGTGTGAGAGAGAGAGAGAGAGAGAGAGAGAGAGAGAGAGAGAGAGAGAGAGAGAGAGAGAGAGAGAGAATCTGAGTCTGAGTCTGAATGATTTACTGATTAGGCCTTAGGCCCATTTCAAAGAAGGGAGAGAGAGAGAGAGAGAGAGAGAGAGAGAGCACCCTCCTAAGTTACTACCTCTTGTTTCGCTAGCATTTTTTTCATCATTATTTTTTCTTCAAGTATTAAGACCTAGCCCCCACCCCAGAAGAAAATAAGAAGAAAAGAAAGAGAACAACCAACCACATAGCAACAACAACAACACGATGTGGGTGAGTGCATGGGGTGTAGGGGGAGGGTGACGCAGGAGGAAACACAAGCAACCGTCTGTAAAACCTTTCAACGTTTTTAGTGCTTTAAAAAAAAAAAATGTTCAGGCATATCTATTCACAAATCCAACCCCCCAAAGAATAGTTCACCCCCTTCAATATTGAAGTTAATCATGATCATTTATTTGGAAACAGGGCTTGTGTGTAGCAGGCCTTTACCATTTTCACCCACTTTCATCATTCAAGATCAAACCTAAAACTCAGAACGTTGATATTTTCTTGCCTGTAGCAACCAAAACACTTCATAAGGTCTTGCCTGTAACAACCAAAACAGCTTCCTACGTTCTTGCCTGTAACAACCAAAACTGCTTCCTAAAAAAGGTCTTGTAACAACCAAAACAGCTTCATAAGGTCTTATCTGTAACAACCAAAACAGCCCCCTAAGGTCTTGCCTGTAACAACCCAAACAGCTTCCTAAGGTCTTGTCTGTAACAACCAAAACAGCTTCCTCAGGTCCTGCCTGTAACAACCAAAACAGCTTCCTAAGGTCTTGTCTGTAACAACCAAAACAGCTTCCTAAGGTCTTGTCTGTAACAACCAAAACAGCTTCCTCAGGTCCTGTCTGTAACAACCAAAACAGCTTCCTAAGGTCTTGTCTGTAACAACCATAGCAGCTTCCTCAGGTCCTGCCTGTAACAACCAAAACAGCTTCCTAAGGTCTTGTCTGTAACAACCAAAACAGCTTCCTACGTTCTTGCCTGTAACAACCAAAACAGCTTCCTCAGGTCCTGCCTGTAACAACCAAAACAGCTTCCTACGTTCTTGCCTGTAACAACCAAAACAGCTTCCTAAATTCTTGTCTGTAACAACCAAAACAGCTTCCTACGTTCTTGCCTGTAACAACCAAAACATCTTCCTAAGGTCTTGTCTGTAACAACCAAAACAGCTTCCTAAGGTCCTGCCTGTAACAACCAAAACAGCTTCCTACGTTCTTGTCTGTAACAACCAAAACAGCTTCCTACGTTCTTGCCTGTAACAACCAAAACTGCTTCCTAAGAAAAGGTCTTGTAACAACCAAAACAGCTTCCTAAGGTCTTAACAACCAAAACAGCTTCCTGAAGTCTTGTCTGTACGAATAAACAGCTTCCTACGTTCTTGCCTGTAAAAACCAAAACAGCTTCCTGAGGTCTTGTCTGTAACAACCAAAATAGCTTCCTATGTTCTTGCCTGTAACAACCAAAACTGCTTCCTAAGAAAAGGTCTTGTAACAACCAAAACAGCTTCCTAAGGTCTTAACAACCAAAACAGCTTCCTGAAGTCTTGTCTGTACGAATAAACAGCTTCCTACGTTCTTGCCTGTAAAAACCAAAACAGCTTCATGAGGTCTTGTCTGTAACAACCAAAACTGCTTCCTAAGGTCTTAACAACCAAAACAGCTTCCTGAAGTCTTGTCTGTAACAACCAAAACTGCTTCCTAAGGTCTTAACAACCAAAACAGCTTCCTGAAGTCTTGTCTGTAACAACCAAAACTGCTTCCTAAGGTCTTACCTGTGCGAATAAACAGCTCCCAGAGGTCTTGTATAGCTAAACAGATTCCTAAGGTCTTACCTGTGCGAATAAACAGCTCCCAGAGGTCTTGTATAGCTAAACAGATTCATAAGGTATTATTCCAAAGGTCTTGTATGACTAAACAGCTTCCTAAGTTCTAATTAAACTAAACAGCTTCCTGAGGTTTTGTCTGTAACAACCAAAACTGCTTCCTAAGGTCTTACCTGTACGAATAAACAGCTCCCAGAGGTCTTGTATAGCTAAACAGAATCATAAGGTATTATTCCAAAGGTCTTGTATGACTAAACAGCTTCCTAAGTTCTAATTAAACTAAACAGCTTCATTAGGTCTTGTAAACATATTCTTAAGGTCTTGTATAAACTAAACGCCTTTCTAAGGTCATACAAATGTCCTCAAATTGAAAATGAAACATCATTTTAAAGAGCAGCCTCAATTTGAAGTTGGGGACATTTGAATGTGGATCACAGCTACCCATAAAAAAACAAGGGACTTAATCGTGGTGTGTCAGTGTGTCGGGTCTATTTTTTATAACAAAATAAGTTTCTAAGGTTTTGTATAACCAGCTTCCAGAGGTCTTGTATAACTAATCAACTTTTACTATATAGCTTAAAAAACTAAAACAGTTTCTTAATATTTTGGTAAAGGTCAAGATGTGCCACCCCCCTACATTTCTCTGTTAATTCCAGTTTTCCGTTTTTGCCTTTCTTACCAAACATGAAGCTGTATTTTATGAACATTTTCAAAAAATTATCTTTGTTCAATAATTAATTGCAGTAATGAATGAAATTTTGGGTTTTACGTCCTTTCGACCTGCTTTTTTGCCACTTATCATCTTGTCGTATTCAAGATGTTGTTTTTATGTTTTACTTCGATTAGAGAGAGAGAGAGAGAGAGAGAGAGAGAGAGAGAGAGAGAGAGAGAGAGAGAGAGAGAGAGAGAGAGAACAATAGCAACAACAACAACAAGGGCGTCGCCGAGCGGCAGACATATCCGTCACCAGCAATGCCACGCACTTGCGACACCCCGTAGAGTGTCACATCCTGACACAAAATTGGAAGGGATTCTGTCTTCTAGTTCACGAGATACAGCTTGAAGAAGAAACATATAGCGCAAAGAAGGAAATTTCGGTTTTCAAGGTCACACTTCAAGGTCAAGGTCAGCATGGTGATAATTTATGCTCGGATGTTTTCTTCTCTAGGGTATACAGTACCACACACAATCTGAAGCGCTTCTGTCAAGTACCAATGTGGAAAATATGGCTTAAAACCGAATGTGTAGACCCCTACCACTTTCAAGGCCTACTGATCGCCCGGACCGTGACCTTGACCTTGATCGGTATGCCACCATCAGAACGGTTTTCAAGGTCGTACGCCAAGGTCAAGGTCACGACGGCAAAATGGTTTGCGCGGATGCCTTCCTCTCATGGTGACACACCAGCACACAAAATTTGACGTGATTCTGTCAACCCGTTCGAAAGATATTCTTGGGACAGACAGAAGGAGAAAAAAATGACCCTCCGATTTTCAGGCTCCAGCGATCTTTTTGACCTTGACCTTGACCTTGATCGGTATGCCATAATCAGAACGGGCATAAGCCAAACCACCTTCATACCAAGTTTCAACATCCTATGTTGATCGGTGCCCGAGATATGGCTAAAAATAGATTTTCGGTTTTCAAGGTCGTACGTCAAGGTCAAGGTCACGACGGCAAAATGGTTTGCGCCGATCTCTTCCTATTAAGGAGGCACACCTTCACACAAAATTTGACGCGATTCGGTCAAGCGGTTCGGGAGATATCCTTGGGACAGACAGAAAAGAAAAAAAATACAAACCAGCCCATCGCAAAGTCCGTTCACCTTCGGTGACGGACAACAATAGTGGTTTATTGTGTTATAGCTTCACAAGCCTTTCACAATGGGGGTAGGGACTAGGACTAGAGAGAGAGAGAGAGAGAGAGAGAGAGAGAGAGAGAGAGAGAGAGAGAGAGGGGGGGGGGGGGAGAGGGAGAGGGGGAGAGACAGATATAGAGAGCTTTGCCACATGTCACATTCAAGAGTTTTTTAATGTTTTATTTCGATGCGAGAGAGAGAGAGAGAGAGAGAGAGAGAGAGAGAGAGAGAGAGAGAGAGAGAGAGAGAGAGAGAGAGAGAGACAGACAGACAGAGACTAAGAAACAGAGACAGAAAGGGATGTAAATAAAATCCACTTACCTTGACATCTTCAAGAGTCAGTTTTTCCTTCCATTTCCTAAGGGTCGTCTCTGTCAACACTAACACTAACAGTGCTCTCAGTTTCAGTGCAATCTGAGTCCTATCACAAGCACTGTGTAACAATCATTAAGATAAGATTATAACTTTGACCTGAGCGTGTGTAGGAGGTGCTCTCATTCTCCTTAGAAGAAAAAAGAAATAATAAAAATGTTTCCAATCTCAAAATGGTCATGTTTGTCTATTGTAAACAGTTTTGTTGTTGTTCTTGTTTTATTAAAGAGGCCAACATTTCGAAATCTTAGCACCATAGTAACTAGGTTTCTGAGACAAAATTATTTCAAAATGCATCTATTATAATTGTGTGTGAGTGTGCGTGTGTGTGTGTGTGTCGTGTGTGTGTCAGTGCACGCGCACCTCTCTCTCTCTCTCTCTCTCTCTCTCTCTCTCTCTCTCTCTCTCTCTCTCTCTCTCTCTCTCTCTCTCTCTCTCTCTCTCTCTCTCTCTCCTGTGTGTGTGTGTGTGAGGCGTTTTGTTTTTTAAAAGCGTAAAAATTGTTTCAAAACTCTGCGTAAAAAAAGGCTTCTTTACAGGTCTACCTGTTACTACTGTAGGCTTAAGTGTTTTTGTTTCGTGTTTGTGCCTAAATTATTATGAAACGTGACAAACATAACTATGGGTTTTTCTTCTTCTTCTTCCGATTGGGGATGTTTATCCTGCCCCACGCCCAGTCTTCGTTTAGACTGCTATTGGCGCACAGGATGAATGCTTTGTAAGTTCGTGTCGTCCATTCCACCCAGCACACACGGCCTACTCGTACCGAATAGTGGCGGGCTTTAACGCGCGCGCAATATCTTGTGCGTGCGTTCGCACGCGGGACCTCCGTTTAAAGTTTCATCCGAAGGCGGGAACAGGAAATAGGAGTAAAGTATCTTTCCCAATGATACAACACCGTGACCAGCTGGTATTTATGGGTTCGAACCAGCGCACTCGCAAACCAGGAAATAGGAGTAAAGTATCTTTCCCAAGGATACAACACCGTGACCAGCTGGTATTTATGGGTTCGAACCAGCGCACTCACAAACCCGTTGGATTACGAGCGGCGACTCTAACCAACCGGCCACGGCGCCTCCACGGTCTCGGGAACAGTATGCAGTTGTGAGGATATAAATTGTAATAACAATCAAATCCACACACAAAACAAAGCACACGAAATGACGGGCCACATAAATATATTTCCAGAATAATGAACCACTTTATAAGCTTTTCATAAACAATCCATCAATCCACATGAAACATGCATTCAATCTACAAAGCAAATTGAATGTCGCGTTCCATTCAGCTGGGATATTAGTGCAGTTTATTAGCAGTGTTAAGTGTGTGTGTGTGTGTGTGTGTGTGTGTGTGTGTGTGTGTGTGTTGTACCTGTCTTCATACCTGTACCTGTGTATAAAATGCCATATGTTGCACACACACATTCATCTATCATAATTATGTGTGTGTGCGTGTCACACACACACACACACACACACACACAGAGAGAGAGAGAGAGAGAGAGAGAGAGAGAGAGAGAGAGAGAGAGAGAGAGAGAGAGAGAGAGAGAGAGATAACAATGAACAATAGTTTTAATTTCTATAGGCCACCGGCCGTCCTTAGAAAGGCCAAAGTCATATAACATATGTATATCAAATATTTGATCGAGAGAGAGAAAAGAGAGGGGGGGGGGGGGGGAGGGAGGGATATGAACATATTTTAGTCATACTCACGAACACACGTAAGCAGAGAGAGAGAGGGAGAGAGAGAGAGGGAGAGAGAGGGGGGGGGGGGGGGGGAGGGAGATATATGAACATTTAGTCATACTCACACACACACATAAGCAGAGGGAGAGAGAGAGAGAGAGAGAGAGAGAGAGAGAGAGAGAGAGAGAGAGAGAGAGAGAGAGAGAGAGAGAGAGAGAGAGAGAGAGAGAGAGAGAGAGAGAGAGAGAGAGAGCGAGAGAGAAACAGACAGACAGACAAACAGACAAAAAGACAGAGAAACCGAGATACAGTGGAATCCGCTTTATCGGTCACTTTTGGGACCAGGCAAAATGTGGCCGTAAAAGCGAATCGACCGATAAAACGAACATCGAGATACTGTATGACGCAATTATGCAAGTCAAAAGCAATGACGTCAAAATTGAAATGAATAAAATCTGTCAAAACACAAGTACAGAATATCTTTGGTACAGTGTATGTGTACTGTATGTGAACACAACTTGACAGAACACACGAGTACAATGTGTACTGTATGTGAACACAACTTGACAGAAGCACGAGACAAAGACAATGATTTTGTTTTCTTGAGTGATTTTAACGCCATGCAGGGTCTTTCAATTGACAACAGCTCACCTTCCAACTTCACACTCAACCATAAACGTCAAAAGCGTGTTGTCAGTTTGTCTGTTGTTCTCCCTCTCCAAAAAAAAGGGGGGGTAAAGAGGAAAAATTAGAGACAAAAAGTGGCCAATAAAGCGAAATTGAAGATTTCAGCTTTGGCCGTAAAAACGAACAAAATAACACATGCTTAAGAAGAAAAAAATCCGTATATTAGGAAATTGGCCGATTAAGCGGCTTTGGCCGATTATCCGAAGGCACATAAAGCGGATTCCACTGTAGAATGATTGAAAAATGGTGTTTTACGTCCTCTCGGTCTGGAACAGATACATATGGGACATTTGTAGATACAAAAATGGTGGGAACAATACCGAAGGCAATGCCCGGAGGCAGTGCAACACCAGTTAAGTCCCGATTTTTTTAACAATACAGATAGGTGTAGCAATAACCACGCCTCGGTTAAATCTCATCGGCTATGGTACCGCCACTATATTTTTTAGTAAAAGAGTAAAAACCGTATCAAGTTTTTATTCAGAACTTCCATCAACAACGAAGACACAGCAACAGACACCACCATGAATCATGTCCCAGCACATACACACAACAACGAAGACACAGAAACATCCACCACCATGAATCATGTCTCCCACATACACACAACAACGAAGACACAGCAACAGACACCACCATGAATCATGTCCCCCACATACAGACAACAACCACCATGAATCATGTCCTCCACATACAGACAACAACGAAGACACAGCAACAGACACCACCATGAATCATGTCCTCCACATACAGACAACAACCACCATGAATCATGTCCCCCACATACAGACAACAACGAAGACACAGCAACAGACACCACCATGAATCATGTCTCCCACATACAGACAACAACCACCATGAATCATGTCCCCCACATACACACAACAACGAAGACACAGAAACAGACACCACCATGAATCATGTCCCCCCACATACAGACAACAACGAAGACACAGCAACAGACACCGCCATGAATCATGTCTCCCACATACAGACAACCACCACCATGAATCATGTCCCCCACATACACACAACAACGAAGACAGAGAAACAGACACCACCATGAATCATGTCCCCCCACATACAGACAACAACGAAGACACAGAAACAGACACCGCCATGAATCATGTCTCCCACATACAGACAACCACCACCATGAATCATGTCCCCCACATACACACAACAACGAAGACAGAGAAACAGACACCACCATGAATCATGTCCCCCACATACACACAACAACGAAGACACAGAAACAGACACCACCATGAATCATGTCCCCCACATACAGACAACAACGAAGACACAGCAACAGACACCGCCATGAATCATGTCTCCCACATACAGACAACAACCACCATGAATCATGTCCCCCACATACACACAACAACGAAGACAGAGAAACAGACACCACCATGAATCATGTCCCCCACATACACACAACAACGAAGACACAGAAACAGACACCACCATGAATCATGTCCCCCACATACAGACAACAACGAAGACACAGCAACAGACACCACCATGAATCATGTCTCCCACATACAGACAACAACCACCATGAATCATGTCCCCCACATACACACAACAACGAAGACACAGAAACAGACACCACCATGAATCATGTCCCACAACATACACACAACAACGAAGACACAGCAACAGACACCACCATGAATAATGTCCCCCACATACAGACAACAACGAAGACACAGCAACAGACACCGCCATGAATCATGTCCTCCACATACACACAACAACGAAGACACAGAAACAGACACCACCATGAATCATGTCTCCCACATACACACAACAACGAAGACACAGAAACAGACACCACCATGAATCATGTCCCCCCACATACAGACAACAACGAAGACACAGAAACAGACACCACCATGAATCATGTCCTCCACATACAGACAACAACGAAGACACAGAAACAGACACCACCATGAATCATGTCCTCCACATACAGACAACAACGAAGACACAGAAACAGACACCACCATGAATCATGTCCCCCACATACACACAACAACGAAGACACAGCAACAGACACCGCCATGAATCATGTCCTCCACATACAGACAACAACGAAGACACAGAAACAGACACCACCATGAATCATGTCTCCCACATACACACAACAACGAAGACACAGCAACAGACACCGCCATGAATCATGTCCCCCACATACACACAACAACGAAGACACAGCAACAGACACCGCCATGAATCATGTCCTCCACATACAGACAACAACGAAGACACATAAACAGACACCACCATGAATCATGTCCTCCACATACAGACAACAACGAAGACACAGAAACAGACACCACCATGAATCATGTCCTCCACATACAGACAACAACGAAGACACAGAAACAGACACCACCATGAATCATGTCTCCCACATACACACAACAACGAAGACACAGCAACAGACACCGCCATGAATCATGTCCTCCACATACACACAACAACGAAGACACAGAAACAGACACCACCATGAATCATGTCTCCCACATACACACAACAACGAAGACACAGCAACAGACACCACCATTACTCATGTCCCCCACATACACACAACAACGAAGACACAGAAACAGACACCACCATGAATCATGTCCCCCACATACACACAACAACGAAGACACAGAAACAGACACCACCATGAATCATGTCCCCGCACATACACACAACAACGAAGACACAGCAACAGACACCACCATTACTCATGTCCCCCACATACACACAACAACGAAGACACAGAAACAGACACCACCATGAATCATGTCCCCCACATACACACAACAACGAAGACACAGAAACAGACACCGCCATGAATCATGTCCTCCACATACACACAACAACGAAGACACAGAAACAGACACCACCATTACTCATGTCCTCCACATACACACAACAACGAAGACACAGCAACAGACACCACCATTACTCATGTCTCCCACATACACACAACAACGAAGACACAGCAACAGACACCACCATGAATCATGTCTCCCACATACACACAACAACGAATCAACTATAATCAGATCACAATGGGATCGCATCGTATGCAGTGTGTCTGCCCCTTCAGTCTTTTGTGGAAGACTGACACTCGCTCAAGCCAGGGGGCATTTGCACCGGTGTGAAGAAAATATCCTACCTCATGAAATATGTAAGCTTAGCCGGCGCCTAGCCAATCAGAATTGTTTGTTTGTCCGCCATTGTGAATTTTACGAAACCAAGTGCATGGCTTTGTACATCGATTTCTCGGCAAATATGTAGATTTACACCCTTCTGCTCTATTTCTTGGTTCTTTCCGTGATTAGGGATAGAGTTAGGGTTAAGGTTAGGGATAGGGTTAGGGTTAGGATGGTTATAGTTCGCATGCGACAGGTAGATATTTCACGGCAGCTACTTATTTATCGTGACACCGGCTCTAGCGCTGCAGGCAAAGGGACTGTTGTTGGCCTTTGGGGACCTTCTCCGGAGCCAGCTGTCCTCAAATCCTTTTTGGTCAAAAGAGTGGGGATGTACCCTGGGCATGGTTTTTTCCCACTATAAACAAATCTTTTTAGCCCAGCCCGCCGGAACAGAATTAAAGCTGCCCCCTCTGCTATCTGGCAGTCATAGTCGGAAACGACAGACAGTCATACAGCTGTCTAGTAGTAGTACAGTGTAACCTCCCTTATAAGACCCCTGTTATAAGACTCCCTCCCAGATAAGACCCCCTGTTATAAGACTCCCTCCCACATAAGACCCCCTGCTATAAGACTCCCTCCCTTATAAGACCCCCTGTTATAAGACTCCCTCCCACATAAGACCCCCTGTTATAAGACTCCCTCCCACATAAGACCCCCTGTTATAAGACTCCCTCCCACATAAGACCCCCTGCTATAAGACTCCCTCCCTTATAAGACCCCCTGTTATAAGGCTCCCTCCCACATAAGACCCCCTGCTATAAGACTCCCTCCCGTATAAGACCCCCTGCTATAAGACTCCCTCCCACATAAGACCCCCTTCTATAAGACTCCCTCCACATAAGACCCCTGTTCTAAGACTCCCTCCCACATAAGACCCCCTGTTATAAGACTCCCTCCCTTATAAGACCCCCTGCTATAAGACTCCCTCCCACATAAGACCCCCTGCTATAAGACTGCCTCCACATAAGACCCCCTGTTATAAGACTCCCTCCCACATAAGACTCCCTCCACATAAGACCCCCTGTTTTTAAAGTCTTATAAGGGAGGTTCCACTGTAGTCTTCTAAAGAGGAGAGGTCACAATGAGACTCCCTCCCACATAAGACCTACTGCGCTGAGACATTGCCCTTCTTTGTAAGTATTAAAATTACCTCCCTGATACAACCCCCTCCCACATAAGACCTACTTCTCTGAGACATTGCCCTTCTTTGTAAGTATTAAAATTACCTCCCTGATACAACCCCCTCCCACATAAGACCTACTGCGCTGAGACATTGCCCTTCTTTGTAAGTATTAAAATTACCTCCCTGATACAACCCCCTCCCACATAAGACCTACTGCGCTGAGACATTGCCCTTCTTTGTAAGTATTAAAATTACCTCCCTGACACAACCCCCTCCCACATAAGACCTCATTTTGGATGATTATTGAAGGTCTTATAAGGGAGGTCCCACTGTAGTCTTCTAAAGAGGAGAGGTCACATTGAGATGTTTTGACGGCAGATGTTTTAATATTAGTCAACACCTTCTTTCTTTGTATAACTATATGTTGTGTCATCCGCGTTGAAAGTGATCTCAGTGTGTGCCATTATGCAGATCGATTGTAAAGTTAAGTGCTTAGATCATGACCTGAGACTGAACGTTTGTACACTGTAATGTAAATCTATATATTTATGTCATGATCTGAGAGAGAGAGAGAGAGAGAGAGAGAGAGAGAGAGAGAGAGAGAGAGAGAGAGAGAGATTTCTGGATACAAAATCATTGACTTTATGTCAGTCTTCCTCCAAAGTCAGAGTGTGGCTGCCCACATGGCGGGGGTAATAAAAACGGTCACACATGTAATATTCTCATCCCTAGCTGATGCATTTGTACCATAGTGTTCAAGTGCTTCGGTTGTTGGGATGATCCCTGGAGTCTTTTAGTTAACAAAACACTCAAACACTCGGAATCAATGTAGAGATAATATTTTAAAAACGCATTCAACAGGATTTTTTTGTGTGAGTAATAAACAAAAGAGTTCACTCAAGTTTTTGTCATAATAATAATGCATATAAATAACAAAAAAACTATAAAAAAATTTTGACATTATTGAGCAACAGCTCTTTTTTTTAAAAGTTTCATTTTCTTCGCAATTAATAACATTTCAACATATTAGATTAAGTTAGCCAAGTAACAAGAGAATGCAATCTATAGGGGGGTGCAATATTTCTGAATGTGGAAACAAAAACATTTGTGCATAAAACATTAAAAAGTTGTATAATACAAACATGACAAATACCATATTGTACGATAAGGCGATTTTTCCAAGAGAGTCCTGGCAAGACAAACTTTTTTCTCTCTGTCTTATTCATCTTTATTTACAGGTAATCACAGTTTATTATACATGAATGTTGAATCATACATATATATGAATGTTATTTGTAAATGTATGAAGAAGGAATAAAATGTTTAATACAACCACCAAAAAATGGGAGTCCTGTTAATAAAATAGTAAGAAACTACAATAACAAAAATGCTGGTGATGCTGGTGTAATTTGTAAAGTGACTTGGACTACTAGGACCACATGACATATAGGGCTAAGGGAAGTAACCCATAGCGAGTCACAAGGAGTGGTCATCCCCTTAGTAGTTTCGTTTTTGTGCTGTGGCATGTGTGGTTTCCAGTTGATTGGTGTTTATGCAATTGTTTTGAGTGTTGGTGAGTATGGTTAGTATAGATATAGAATTTTGGGTACAATTTTGGGGGTGCACCTTATAACCAGGTGCGCCTTATAGTCCCTAAAATGTGGTCATCAGAATACCAAACAATCACTAAAATGCTTGAAACAACCAATCCACTGTGTCTGCAAATGCATATTATTGTCATGAATAATGATCCACACCCACACTCACATGTGCATATGCACACACATGCACGCACACACCCACACCTGCACACACCCACGCACGCTTGAGAGCGAAGACATACACAATTTCTCTTTCTCTCTTATAATAAACCATATTTTTCAAACTATAAGGCGCACCCCCAAAGTTTTACACAACACTGAGAATCTCAATCTGGGGAAAAAGTGTCGCCTTATACTCCGAAAAATATGGTCAATGGAAAATAAATCTAAAATGTAAAATATCACACTTTTACCATTATTCCAACATCTTAAATCATGGCTGCACACCATATCACAATGCACCGTTTGGATATTTAAAGGCGCACCCTGACGGATGAGTTTTTGCAAGAAACACGCTGAGGTCACCAGAAAAACAGCCTTTTCACTTTGCTCTGGTTTCCTAGAAATCAAACTGTCAAAACGGCGATTCCTCCTTGGCGGAGTTGCAGGAGAGAGAAGCCATTTTGGATGGGGTGGGTGGAGGCCACTGAGAGTGGTTGAAGCTTTTCCTTCTTTGTAGTGCAGTAAAAATAAAAAGGAGCTATTTCCTCTGTTGTGAGCGAATCTCCTTTTGGTAAACTGTATAAAAAGGCTTGTATTGTAGAAATTTCGTGCAAACGATTAGGTCTAACTCAGGCGGCCATTAGAAAAGAGAAGGCACATGCTTTCTTTTTCACTGAAAGAATCTGACTCCCAGCACCTCCGCCAAGGAGAAATCACAGATTTGACGGTTTGATTTCTAGGAAACCAGAGCAAATGAGTGCTACGATCTCTGTAAAGAGTGTTTTCTTGGTGATCTCGATGTGTTTCTTGCACAAAAAAAAATCCGTCAGGGTGCCCCTTTAAAAAGAAAAGAAAAGAAGATCATGCATGCAGTTGTAAAAGAAGAAAATAAAAAAGTGTCTTGGTCATAAATTCAACAACAATAAAAACAATACTGTGTTTTAAATAGGTATATACACAATATTCAATATTGTAGTTTGTACTAATATATATATATGGAGGATAAAGTAACAGCGCTTAAGTGTCATCACAGATTGATAAAACATTTGTTATCAGTACAAGCAAAACAATATTTAATATTGTAGTTTGTACTAACATATATATGGATGATAAACTAAGTGTCATCACAGATTGTTAAAGGTAGACCCTGACGGATGAGTTTTTGCAAGAAACACGTCGAGATCACCAGTAAGACAGCCTTTTCAAGGATTGGAACACTGACTTTGCTCTGGTTTCCTATGAATTAAAAAGTCAAAACGGCGATTCCTCCTTGGCGGAGATAGTAGCCATTTTGGATGGGGTGGGTGGAGGTCACTCATTGTGGTTGAAGCGTTTTCTTTTTTTGTAGTGCAGTAAAAATAAAACGGAGCTATTTCCTTTGTTGTGAGCGAAACTCCTTTAGAAATACTGTATAAAATTTTAAAATAAATAAATAAAAAGGCTTGTGTTGCGAAAAGTTTGTGCAAATGATTTGGTCTAAACGCAAGCGGACATTAGAAAAGAGACGGCACACGCCTTCTCTTTGGGTGAAAGAATTTGACTTACACCTCCGCCAAGGAGGAATCGCCGATTTGATATCGCTTGATTTCTGGGAAACCAGAGCAAAGTGAGTTTGTGATCTCTGTAAAGTGTGTTTTCCTAGTGATCTTGACGTGTTTTTACAAAAAATGCATCCGTCAGGGTGCCCCTTTAAACACTTGTTATGAGTACAAACAAAACAATGAATATTCAACCAATATTCAGCAACAATTGCAGCCTCCCTCCCCCTCCTTCAGCTATCCTCCTCTCATGCCCACAAACATAACTGTATGCATAAAGATAATAGATTAAAGAAAAAAAAAATATGCACATAAATACAAAAAGACATCTGTTGTTCCTTCTTATTTATTTCCACATCTTAAAAAGAGTAAATCGAACACACATGTGCGCACTTGCTGCACGCACAAGTGCGCACACACACACCTTCAGATACAAAACAACTGTTTTGTTCATAGAAAGACATTAAATTGAAGAACAATTAAGCTAACACACCCACACCCATGCATATTATATGCACATACATTCACATACACACTGACAATATTTTTAATAGAAAGAGATTAAATTGAAGAACAGTAAGTTCTCTCTCCCTCTCCCCTTCAGACACACACACACACACACACCTGTCTGGATCACTTTTAGTGGAAGGACATTAAACTGAAGAACAACAATATCACAAACACACACACAGACACACTCACTACACAAAACACATACACTACACACACACACACACAAACACTATACATACACACACTCTAAACACACACACACAAACACTTATTATGCACACCTAATAAAAAACACAAAGCAATACAATCATTCCAAAGATAAACCACACAATCAGTCAAAATGACAATATCACAGATATAACTGTCATAAAACAACAGCTGCAAGTGTTACTCTTTCCCCATGGCAACACATTAATACTCCAGTGATATCATTACTGGCATAAAACTGTTGCCATGGGGAAACAGTAAAAAAATAATGTGTATTTTGACCCTAAGCTACTGGTCCGAGTCTTATTATTTGATATTACAGTGGAACCTCCCTTATAAGACCTCCCACATTCTCCAAAGTCGGAGTGTGGCTGCCCACATGGCGGGGTAATCAAAAACGGTCACACACGTAATGTTCTCATTCCTAGCTCTGTGCATTTGTACCACACGGCCGTTCTCTCTCGTCCACTTAGTCTGGACAGCAGCATTGCACAAACGCGGAGGTCCAGAAAGAAAACTGAACAAAAGCCGAACTGTGTGCCTCGCTCACTGGATACTAATTTGCCCCACAGCCCCACTCGCAGACATTTCTCCAATCTGGTCCATCCCACCTCCACCATCCCGTTACCTCTCTACCCTTTCCCTCCCCCCTCCAGCCCTGCAAGGCCAGAGCGACTGTGTGAGGAAACAAACTGACCCATCCTCGATCTAGGCCTACACAGTCATAATTAGCAAGAATATACAAATGTATTCTTTTTATCTGCTGCATTTACTTTGTCACCTTGTGTTTTTCGTTTTATTTTCTTTCTTCCGTGATATGTACTTACTACTTCTGTGTCAATAATTCCTTTGAGGGTTTTACGGCAAATAAAAGAGATTGAGTTTGAGTTTTTCAGTCAGAACTTCCATGGCTTTTCTTGATTACAGCAAAGCGTGTATGTGCGTGTGTGTGTGTGCGTGTGTGCGTGTGTGTTGTGTCCCTGATTACAGTAACTATACACGTCCCGAGGGCAGCGGTCAGTTTCACAGAACGCTGACTCACCCACTTCTTGTCTTCAGGGCTAACCATCCCGCGCCCTACCACCACTATACTTATTTTCCCCGCACCCTTCTTTCTCTACTCGTAGCATAGCCAGCTCTTGTGCTTGGCCTATCTTACTGGCAGCTAAAATTAAAAGCCACTTTGACCCAAGCCATTTGAGAGAGAGAGAGAGAGAGAGAGAGAGAGAGAGAGAGAGAGAGAGAGAGAGAGAGAGAGTTAGTTCCATACTGTCAGAGAGAGACAGTGATCAAGACAGATTGTGTGCATGCGCATGCATGCATTTGCGCACACGTGCGTGTGTATGTGCTGTGCATGTGTGTATGTGCGCATGCACGCACACGCGTGTGTGTGTGTGCGTGTGTGTGTGTGTGTGTGTGGAAAAAGACAAGACAAAAACTATTAAAGAGAGGGAGCAAAGGAATAGGACAGACAACAAACTTCAATATTGACAAAACAATATCAATCACATTGAAAAGCTTTTACACACACATACACACACACATACACACACACACAAACAGAGAGACACTGGACACTGGAAAACTTTATTTGACAAGGATCCAGTGTCAGAGAGAGAGAGAGAAGTCAGGATGCAATTTCACGTTACTGGAGCTTGTTAACACTCTCTAATAACGTTATTACCACAAATTTTTAGTCCACGCTGAACACACACACACACATTTTCCAATTATGTAAATTTAAAAACGTTCCAAATTTGTTGACATGCACAAAGGCGATTCAGAGCACACAAACTGGCACAAATTCACTGCACAGCAGCCATTCCAGCATTGTAAAGAACGCACCACAACAAGATGTGTAACAGCGTGGGTGGTAGAGTGGCTAGCACTGGTCGACGCTAACACAGACAAAGAGGAAGGAACTAAAGGGCAGGATTTCTCGCCAGTTGTACTGCCGTGACCATAGTGTTCAAGTATTTTGGCTGTTGGGATGATCCCTGGAGTCTTTTAGCCAGGGTACGAAAACAAACAGACCTCCAATTATAAGTCTCCCTCCCTCTTAAGACCTACTTCTCTGAGACATTGCCCTTCTTTGTAAGTATTAAAATTACCTCCCCTATACAACTCCCTCCCACTTAAGACCTCATTTTGTACGCTTTTTCAAAGTTTTGATTGCCACCAACGTATCACGTACTGACTTGATGGCATAACTGATGATGTCATCAGATGAAGAGGAATAATCCTGATATGCTGGCTTTTGCTCTAACACAGTCAAGAAAGTAATATCCCCAGACCATTTTGCCAGGTTGGCTCTATCAGTTGCCTTTTTTATGTCATGATTTGCCCAATGATTTTTCCTTTAATTTTCTCTGGCAGTCAAGGGGTTAACCCTTTCACCGCCAATGTCACATGTAGCACCACACTGATTTAACACCCATGCTACTAAAAGGCATGAAAGTTGGATCAGTGATCCAATATCCTTATGTTGTTAATTCCGGGAGATAAGGAAAGGATTTATTTGATGCATGTCATGGGGGGATTCATAGTATTGCAAATGCCAACTTTTCTTTACTTAGGTAAGTTTGAGAGAAAATTTTGGATGAAAAATGGCTGGCAGCGAAAGGGTTAAAAGGGAGGTTCCACTGTATTTATCTGTAGTTTTTAGTATATTCTACTCCCTACTTCTCTTTCTTCTGCTCGCGCCTTTTGCCAGTCTCCGCGCAACCATCTTCACTCTCGCTTCCACAACCCCCGTTGAAAGCATTGTGCATCTTTTTCGTTTCCTGCTGAACTTGCCGCATAAACGCTGCTGATAATTCACTCTGACCGGATAAAGTCGCGATTTTCGCCTCTTGCCGAGCCTGACGTGCAGACTGTTCAGAAAGCTCACTTTCACTGGAAATTGTCGACATTTTCGCAGCTTTTTGTCGAGCCTGACGTAGAGATTCGGTGGAGATTTTGCCGAAGTCTTGTCGCGTGTAACCTGGAGGCAGGGGAATGTCGAAGACGATGGGGTCGTTGATCGGCCGGTACATGTTGTTGCAGACAGCTGCGTTGATGAAGGTGGTGGTGCCGTTGGTCCACATGCCGTATCCTGGAACGGTGGAAAACATTCAGATATGATGTGAGCCAGCACCACGAAAGGGACACTAAACCCTTTCACCGCCAATGTCACATTTTTGCACCACAATGATTTAACTCTTTCACTGCCAATGTTGTATTTTAGCACCACAATGGTTTAACACCCATGTCACTAAAAGGCATCAAATCAGGACCTGTTATCCAAAGACCTTATTTTCTTAATTTTGGGAGGTAAGGATAGGCCTAATGTTATATATGTCACAGAGGAATTTGCAATATTGCAGATATTTTATTTTCTCTACCCTGTTAAGTTTAATGTTATTTTATGGGTGAAAAATGGCAGGCGGCGAAAGGGTTAACACCCATGTCCTTAAAACTCTTGGAATCAGGGTCTATTATTCAATGATATTATGTTCCTAAATTCGGGTAGTAAGGCTTGAGCCTATTCTAAATGTTTCACAGAGAAATCCCACAATATTGCAGATGAAATCTTTTCTGTAGCCAAGTAAGTTTAATGGATTGTTTGGCTCAAAGATGGCTGGTGGTGAAAGGGTTAAAACCCCTTGACTGCCATATAGCGTATCACGTACTGACTTCATGATATCACTGATGACATCATCAGATAAAGATGAATAACTCTGATATGCTGGATTTTGCTTCTGGTTCAAAAAAGGCAAGAAAACCACAAAATCTACAGACTTACCTACGCTACTGAACAAATGCATAGAGTAATTCTTTATCTTATTGAATGATTCCTTGAATACTGCCCCCCCCCCCCCCCCCCCCCCCCCCCCCCCCCCCCAAACTTGAAGGAAAATCAGTCCATGACTTCAGTATTTTTTTGTAGACAAATTGAGACAAGGCTCCCAGGGACCCTCATTTGGGGGTCTATGAAGCACTAAAATTCTAAAGGACCCTCTAAAAGAATGTGCAAGGGGGTCCCAGGGATGCACTAGAAAAACTCTTTTTAGCATTCACAATGCCACTGGGACCCTCTATCCCGCCTCTAGGACCCTCTATACTGTAAGTGAAGGAGTCCCTGGGACCCCTTGTTTTGCGGGATGATTGGGAACCCTGTTGAGACATAAAAAAATAGAAAAACAACAGACAAACCAACCCAAACCTAGAGCCTTGGAAGCAAATGGTAACAACGACAGGACAGGAAGCGTAGGGGTGTTTTAACTCAACTGAGTCACATACAAAATGACGTAGTTTCTTCCTCAGATCGCATTATTTTTTATCATTTTCTAAAAATCGCCCCAAATCAAATGCACATCATACAACCATGCAACATGTACAGAGTGAAAAATAAATCAGTATATTTTTTGAGACTTCTTACTTTTTGAACGAGTGAGCGACGTATATTTCACGATGTAAATAATCTGATTAAATACGCTTCGTCAGGAAAACAAAAACTTCCAACAAACTTCCCACTCCACGGACTGACCACTTTGTTATGATCTTGATCTAGTATCACAAGGCCACTCAAGTTTTGATAGACTTGGTTTAGTATATAAATAAAAAAAGGATTGTAAAAAGCATAATATAAACTATAAATATAAACATTTGTTTATTCAATATTTGAATAAAGTGAGCTATATGGTCGCCGCCATATTGAATGAAGCAAATTCGAAGATGATGAGTAGTTCAAATTAACCCTTTCCCCGCCAGCCATATTTCAGCCAAAATGTTCCATTAAGTTTACCTGGGTAGAGAACAAAATCTATCTGTAGTAGGATTGTTCTGTGACATATATATATATATTATTTTTATATATAAAATAAGGTCTATTCTTACTTCCCAAAACTAAGACAATAAGGTCTTTGGATAATAGACCCCAGTTTGATGCCTTTTAGTGACATAGGTGTTAAATCACTGTTGTGCTAAAATGTGACTTTGGTGGTGAAAGGGTTAAAGAAGTAAAAAACGAAAATAGGACACACTGGAGACAGTCTAAGGGAAGCAACTACAGGGGAAAGGTCTCAGGATTAACAGGAACAGCGAGTTATTTCCCTTTTATTGGGTTTCAAGAGTCAAAATATGTCGGGGGGGAAAAAACCCTCCAACGTGACTCCAAAAGCTGGGAACAGTGTCGGAATGATGTCTCCGACATGACTCCATTGAGTTCATTTTATACTTATGGTAAGTTTTTAAGTGCTGCCACTATTTTCCTTTCAAACTCTAACCCATGCGCTGTAAAACAACCATTATGCAGTGCCAAAAACACAAAAAAGCTTAACATTTTCTCCTTTTTTTTAAGTGAAAGGCAGAAATGAATAGTGAAAGACAGACAAACAGAAAGAAAGACATTACGAAAGAGGGCGAGAGAGAACACTTGAAATTTATTGTCATTGTCAAATTGGCCTTATGACAAGGGGCTGGGGTTACAACAATAGGTAAACAAAAGTATTAGTTTAGTTAGACAATAAAAAGAGAGAGAGAGAGAGAGAGAGAGAGAGAGAGAGAGAGAGAGAGAGAGAGAGAGAGAGAGAGAGAGACTTCAAGTTTCAAACACTTTATTTTACAAGGATAAGAATTTAGGCCGGGCCTAGTCTTCCATTCAGTCCTTGGTTCTAAACATGCAACATGTAACTAATACTACAGTGGAACCTCCCTTATAAGACCTCCCATTATAAGACTCCCTCCCACATAAGACCTACTTCTCGGACGACATTGCCCTTCGTTGTAAGTATTAAAATTACTTCCCTTATAAGACCCCACCATTATAAGACCTCATTTTGGATGATTTTTTAAGGTCTTATAAGGTAGGTTCCACTGTATTAGCGAACATTGACACACAGAAAGATCGTCAACAGAAACAACAACAGTAACAGAAATATAATATAGCAGAGAGAAAGAGAGAGAAGTGGTGGAGAGAGAGAGAGAGAGAGAGAGAGAGAGAGAGAGAGAGAGAGAGAGAGAGAGAGTGAGAGAGAGAGATATAGAGAGGAAGCGGAGTACTCACCAGTGTGTATATGACCAAAGACGTGAAACTGAGGTTTGACACGATGGACAACCGTGTTGAGTAGTTCTACACACCCTGCTCTCTTCCTGCCCAGTTCTGTGTCGTCACCATAACCTACACACATACAACACACTACACATTAGAAACATGACACGACTGACAACCGTGTTGAGAAGTTCTACACACACAGCTCTCTTCTTGCCCAGTTCTGTGTCGTCACCATAAACTACACACACGCAACACAATAGAAACATGACACGACTGACAACCGTGTTGAGAAGTTCTACACACCCTGCTCTCTTCTTGCCCAGTTCTGTGTCATCACCATAACCTACACACATACAACACACAACACACTAGAAACATGACACGAATGACAACCGTGTTGAGAAGTTCTACACAGTCCGCTCTCTTCCTGCCCAGTTCTGTGTCGTCACCATAACCTACACATATACAACACACGACGCGACTGACAACCGTGTTGAGTAGTTCTACACACCTTGCTCTCTTCCTGCCCAGTTCTGTGTTATCACCATAACCTACACACACACACTACACATTAGAAGCATGAGGCGACTGACAACCGTGTTGAGAAGATCTACACACCCTGCTCTCTTCCTGCCCAGTTCTTCTTCTATTGTTTAGATTTGTTCACACGTTTTTTCGGGAAATCTGTCTTTTGAAGCACACAGAGCGCCACTATCACTTCATTGCAAGCGAGAAGCTTCTTCATAGTGTGTGTATAACAAGCCAGAACTTAGTGCGTGATGGAAATGCTATTGGAGGGGGTCTCAGACTGGGGGCAAGCTACGGGCGGTTTAGGGCGGCTTGAATACACTGAGGCAAGTTCCGGTTGGGCGATTTTGGGGTGGAATAAATGCAAGATGGTTAAGGCGACACTTTATTTCCCCCACAGACTGAGACCCCTGCGCCTTATAATATGACTAGCAATATAGAAAAGAAACATAACAACAACATCTGAGTTTTGTGTCAAATTTGGGGTGTGCGCCTTATCATAAGGTGCACCTTATAGTACGACAAATACACTACACATGTATATGACACAATCCACGACAGTACAGGGGAACCTCTCTTATAAGACCTTCAAAAATCACCCAAAATGAGGTCTTATAAGGGAGGGTTTTTATAAGGGAGGTGATTTTAATACGTACAAAGAAGGGCAATATCTCAGAGAAGTAGGTCTTATATGGGAGGGAGTCTTATAAGGGAGGTTCCACTGTATTGCGTAGCTCATCACATCCTGCTCTCTGCTTCCCTACTAGGTCCATGTCAACAGCACAGCCTTCCTCTTCTTCTTCTGTGGTGGCGACCAGCTTCTTTGCATAGAAGTAACTGTACGCACTCAGGGATGTGACCACACAAAAAGAAAGAAAGATAAAAGAAACAAAGGGGTGGGGGTGGGAAAGCGTTTATAGTGATTTGATGATTTACTAATCTTTGTTGATTATCAGCTGTTGTTGACATGGACAGTCTTGTTTATGCAGAGTAGCTAGTCTACATTCAGGACTTGAAGCGGACGGGGGGGGGGGGGGATGTGAACCATAAGTCTTTTCACAGTATCCTGGCAAGACCAATCTGGCTACTGTAGCAGTCACCGGGGGCAAGCCCCGACCGGCACAGCTCCTGCCCTTCATTTACCACTACTTTGACCAATGAATGGCTTCTAACTCCCTAATTTAGTCTTGGGTGGCTGAGAGCACTGCTGCTGCAGGCTCTCCTCCAAGACCTTCACACATTTATTTATTTTATTTATTAAGAAGATTTATATAGCGCATACCTAGCTTTAAGCTCTATGCGCTTACCACACACTAAGCATATAATGTGACACACTACACACATGTAACATGTTACACACATGATATGACAACTGACAAGTTTCACAACAGCGTCGAGTAGTTCTACACACCATGCTCTCTCCCTCAGCATGCTGGTGGGAATTTTGCAATAATAAAATATTTATCAATTATTAACCCTTTCAACGCAAGCTATTCCTCAACCAAAATTTACCATTAAACTTACCTGGGTAGAGAAAAGATTTCGTCTGCAATACTGGGGATTCCTCTGTGACATGCCAAAAATAGGGCCTATCCTTACCTCCCAAAATAAAGAACATAAGGTCACTGGATACCAGACCCTCATTTGATGCCTTTTAGTGGCATGGGTGTTAAATCACTGTGGTGCCAAGAGGCGACAGTAGCGATGAAAGGGTTAATATAATTATTTTATGAATTTAATTTAATGAATGTTTTATTAATACAATTATTTTATTAATAAAATGAAACAGAACAAGAAAAAAAAACTCAACCAAAATCATGCAACAACAAAACTTTCCTCCCTACCACAAGGCCATCCATGAGTGATAAGAATTTTGATTCCCATTTCTCCAACCGGGTGTACAGTGGCACAGTCGTAACGCGTTCGCTTCATGTCAAGTAAACCCGAGTACAGGGGATATTTCCTCTCACTTTGCACTAGGCCTTACGGTCTGAATGTGGAGTTTTTCGGATGAGACGATAAACCGAGGTCCTGTGTGCCCATGCATTTAGCACACATTGAACCCAGTGACAACGAAAAAGTTGTCATTTGGTCAAAATTTACCCCCCCCCCCCCCCCCCCCCCCCCCTCTTCCTTCCTCTCAATCACACACAAAAAATCGCATGCAAAATCTTTTTTTCTAAATGGGTGGCACGCCACTGACTGCGACGCGCTCTCCAGGTGGGAGCAACCCGAATTTCACAGAGACGCCTCTGTGACTATAAAGTACCTAATACCAGCGCAGACAGGATACGACTAGAGAAGGTGATGAGATTAGCGTCCGATCGGATCCTTATGGACGGAAAGGCTACGACTAACAATATCATAGCCTTTATGTTACTTTTTCCTCGTGGGGATACCGGGGGGTCTTCCGTAAAAATAGTTCCCCCACCTTCTGTGCTTGTAACTTCCTCTAATCTGCCACTCTCTTTGACTCTGCCTTTTCCCTTTGCTTTCTGTCATCTACTATCTTTCTGACTTATTGGCCCATTCTCCTGCCTTTTTTCAAAAATAAATCTTCCAAATAATTTTTCTCCTTTGAGCTCCCCCGAAATCGGAATGTGTCGGCTGTACGCAGCGGGGAGACCAGTGAAAACTGAAAACCAGACACATAGAAACATACCTTACCCATTATGGCCATATGGCCTGGGAACGCAGAAGAAGAAGAAGAAGAATGTTACTTACCGCAGGGCGGCCCGTGTGTGATCAGTATGTCGGTGTTGGAAGGAATGTTGTCCCATTTCTCTAGTAGGTGCTCCCCCCGTCTGGCACTGAACCCCCACGAACCAAAGGTGGGGACCCTGGAAATGCACAAGGAGAGATGCATCTCACTCCCAGTCATCCAAAATCAAACAAGCTGTGTCAGGGAGAGATGCATCTCACTCCCAGTCATCCAAAATCAAACAAGCTGTGTCAGGGAGAGATACATCTCACTCCCAGTCATCCAAAATCAAACAAGCTGTGTCAGGGAGAGATGCATCTCACTCCCAGTCATCCAAAATCAAACAAGCTGTGTCAGGGAGAGATGCATCTCACTCCTAGTCATCCAAAATCAAACAAGCTGTGTCAGGGAGAGATACATCTCACTCCTAGTCATCCAAAATTAAACAAGCTGTGTCAGGGAGAGATACATCTCACTCCTAGTCATCCAAAATTAAACAAGCTGTGTCAGGGAGAGATGCATCTCACTCCTAGTCATCCAAAATCAAACAAGCTGTGTCAGGGAGAGATACATCTCACTCCTAGTCATCCAAAATTAAACAAGCTGTGTCAGGGAGAGATGCATCTCACTCCTAGTCATCCAAAATTAAACAAGCTGTGTCAGGGAGAGATGCATCTCACTCCTAGTCATCCAAAATTAAACAAGCTGTGTCAGGGAGAGATGCATCTCACTCCTAGTCATCCAAAATCAAACAAGCTGTGTCAGGGAGAGATGCATCTCACTCCCAGTCATCCAAAATCAAACAAGCTGTGTCAGGGAGAGATGCATCTCACTCCTAGTCATCCAAAATCAAACAAGCTGTGTCAGGGAGAGATGCATCTCACTCCTAGTCATCCAAAATTAAACAAGCTGTGTCAGGGAGAGATGCATCTCACTCCTAGTCATCCAAAATCAAACAAGCTGTGTCAGGGAGAGATGCATCTCACTCCTAGTCATCCAAAATCAAACAAGCTGTGTCAGGGAGAGATGCATCTCACTCCTAGTCATCCAAAATTAAACAAGCTGTGTCAGGGAGAGATGCATCTCACTCCTAGTCATCCAAAATTAAACAAGCTGTGTCAGGGAGAGATGCATCTCACTCCTAGTCATCCAAAATTAAACAAGCTGTGTCAGGGAGAGATGCATCTCACTCCTAGTCATCCAAAATTATACAAGCTGTGTCAGGGAGAGATGCATCTCACTCCTAGTCATCCAAAATTAAACAAGCTGTGTCAGGGAGAGATGCATCTCAAACCTAGTCATCCAAAATCAAACAAGCTGTGTCAGGGAGAGATGCATCTCACTCCCAGTCATCCAAAATTATACAAGCTGTGTCAGGGAGAGATGCATCTCACTCCCAGTCATCCAAAATTATACAAGCTGTGTCAGGGAGAGATGCATCTCACTCCTAGTCATCCAAAATTATACAAGCTGTGTCTTTTTTTCGGATAGTAATATTATTATCGCTAATGCTGTATTTGAAAAAAACAAATCCTTGTGTGTGACATTGAGGATTTTATTGAACCTTGTCTTTTTTTCGTTTTTTCCCTTTAAAATAACATTTTAAAAATAGAATGATAACCTTAGTGGACTAACATTTTTTAACGTCCAACCCATGTTGAAAGTTTGATTATTCAATGTACCTATTTATTACGGTATTTAACCTCAGTAATGTAGTATAATTATGTGTGTACACGTGTCTGTGTGTGCGTGCGTGCGTGTGTGAATATGTGCATGCATATGTGTTTGTATGTGTATGTGTCGTTATTTTTGTCATATGGTTTGGATTTTTTTAAAAAGTTATGTTTATGTTCTGTATTTGAAAATGTAAAGAAAAGGTTAAATAAAAAAACCAATAAAAAAACCACATTAAACAAGCTCTGTCAAATCCTCTGTTTATGTCCAAATTGGATCCTGCCAACATATACCCATCAATATCGAGATCAACTCTCTCTCTCTCTCTTTGTGTGTGTGTGTATGTGTGTGTGTGTGTGTGTGTGTGTGTGTGTGTGTGTATGTGTGTGTAAACTTGTGCAATTATGTATGCTTTTTTCTATTTTTTTCTATATATTTTCAACAATATTACTATTACTATACTATGATAATTTAAGAAAGGAAAATTTTATGTGAGCAATTATTATTTATATTTCATTGTTCAGTTATTTATTGTTTGTTTGTATATTATGTTTGCGCAAATTTAAATCAAGAATTTTTTTTTTTAAGATCGAGATCAAGTCCATTCTATGATTTGTGGAAACTGCGCTGGCTTGCAAAGAATGCCACATCACACAAGGGCTATGAGTGATAGGAGCAACATTTCAAATTGTTTACAACATGCACTATGCATGCACAAATGACAATGAACACAAGGATACTATTGTGCTTGGGTTGGCTAATTGATCTTATCAAGGACTTCATTTTAGATGTTCTTCTTCTTAACTATGCCTGGCCACAATCAACAGCATGTTGATGCCACGAAAATTAATGCTTTCCTCATCCAGTTACATCACATTTTCTCTCCCTCTCTCTCCCTCTCCATCTCTCTCTGCTTGCCCTCCTAACAAGGCTGAGTAAAACAAAAATCGTTTTTGAATGTAAAGTGTAAATCTCATAACCCTACCTGGGTTTACAAATAAATGCTCAGTCTCTCTCTCTCTCTCTTTTTCTCTCTCTCTCCCTCTTTGCCCTCGCAACAAGGCTGAGTAAAACAAAAAGCTTTTTTGAATGTAAAGTGCATTATCTCAAACCTGGGTTTACAAATAAATGTTCTCTCTCTCTCTCTCTGTGCATGTGTGTGCGAGTGTTCTGGTGTGTGCATGCATTTTGCACGTACGCATGCATGCATGCGCTGTGCGTGTGCGCGCACAAAATGAAAAAACCTGAAAAGTCAGGGTCTAGGGGTAATGTACCCCTGCAGCTAAAGAAAAAAAGAAAAAATTTTGAAGGTATTTTAGTTTGCTTTTTCCACAATTTATACAATGCTTATTTTAACCCTTTCACCGCCAACGTCGCATTTTAGCACCACAATGGTTTAACAGCCATGTCACTAAAAGGCATCAAATCAGGGCCTGTTATCCAAAGACCCTATTGTCTTAATTTTGGGAGGTAAGGATAGGCCTAATGTTATACATGTCACAGAGGAATTAGCAATATTGCAGATATTCTTTTTTCTCTACCCAGATAAGTTTAATGGTATTTTTTGGCTGAAAAATGGCTGGTGGCGAAAGGGTTTTAAAGTGTTTGAAAAATACAGTAGACACACAAAGATCTTGTTTGACAAATTTGAAAAAAAGGAAATTCCTTTTCTGGTAAAATTCAAAAACAGGAAATCCTTGTATACCAGGAAAAGTTGCACCCATACACATGTGTGTGTGTGCATGCATGCGCTGTGCGTGTGCGCACATGCACATGTGTGCATGCATGCATGCTCACCAAGGACTCCCGTAGATATTGATGTTACAAATACTGATGCTCTCCTCTTCCAGATACACCATGCTGGTCACCAGAGCTTTACAGCCCTCCACCACCTGTGCCGAGGGAGCGCCCAGGGGTAGGCCTAGCTGCTGACGAACTAAGACAGGGTGAACTCCATAGCTGGCGTCCTCAAACGTCATTTCGTGGTTGCCCGCGATCAGCAGTTTGACTGGGTGGGGAAGTTTACCTGCCGACACAGACCTTAAAGTTACATGCTGCATGTAGCTATAAGGTCTGTGCTGCCGGTGACAACAACAATACAGGAATAAAATGATGCGAAAACAAACATGTTTTTTTGGGGGTGGCTGCCCGCGATCAGCAGTTTGACTGGGTGGGGAAGTTTACCTGCCGGTGACAACAACAATACAGGAATAAAATGATGCGAAAATAAACTGTTTTTGGGGGGGTGGCTGCCCGCATCAGCAGTTTGACTGGGTGGGGAAGTTTACCTGCCAGACAACAACAAAAACAATACAGGGATAAAATGATGCGAAAATAAACTTGGGGGGGGGGGGGGGGGGGGGGGTTGCCTGTTATCAGCAGTTTCGTTGGGTGGGGAAGTTTACCTGCAGATGACAACAACAACAACAACAAAAATACAGGAATAAAATTATGCGAAAATAACCTCTTTTTTTTTGGGGGGGGGGGGGGGGGGGGGGGGGCTGCCTGTGATCAGCAGCTTGACTGGGTGGGGAAAATGGCCAGTGTCCTGGAAATAGCAAATAGAAAAGAAAAAAATAACCAAAATGGGTAAAATTTAAAGGGAAATAATAGAAAGTTTAAGCAAAAGTAGAAATGCACCCACCCACACCCAGCTGTTGTCAAAGCAGCATATCACTTTGACTGGATTGTGCAGCTTACCTGTAGTGTCATATAAAAAAGAGAAAATATAATAAATGAAGTCTCAGCACTGTCAAACATAAATGGCAGTCTACACACACAAGCATACACATACACAGATCTATACACACATGCGCACACAAACATGCACACACACACACACACACGACGCGCACAAACACACACACATGCACACACACAGACAAACATAAACACACAGTTGTCACTCAATTATACACATTCTTTAACCCTTTCACCGCCAATGTCGCATTTATGCACCACAATGGTTTAACACCCATATTGATCACTAAAATGCATCAAATCGGGGCCTGTTATCTGAAGACCATACCGAGGGGTGTCTGCCAGAACGGTTATCTCAAAAGGAATAAAGAACACAGATGGGCAGTTCTGGCATTCACTCCGGTCATTACTTTCTTCATTTTGAGAGGTAAGGATAGGCCTAATGTTATACAGGGAATAGAGGAATTCCCAATATTGCAGATAACTTTTTTTCTCTACCCAGTTAAGCTTAATGGTATTTCTTAGCTGAAAAATGGCTGGCGGTGAAAGGGCTAAGTCAAAAACAAACTGAATGAAAGCGACTCAATTTCACACTCACCAATAAAATTATCAAACGCCACAATCTCCGAAGGATCCCCACCCATGGAGAAATCCCCGCAGTGGACGAGCACGTCCCCTTCAGGGATGCGCTTCTCAAACTCCCTCCTGGGCTGCTCCATCTGCCCGTGGGTGTCCGACAAACAGACGAACCGCAATGCATCCTCTCGCCGTGGATTCTGATGATAAGTGTCCAAAGGCAGCTGGTGTTTGGCGTGAACCCTCGACAATCGTTCCCAGGCAGCTGTAGGTTTGTCTGTCTGGGGGTCAATTTTTATTGTGATTTCTTCCACCCCGTTGGCAGCAGCAGCAGCGTGTTTTTTCTGTTTTCTGTTCGGTGTTTTGCTGACTTTTACTAGTTTTAGCGATTTGAGTTTCTCTTCGAGGAATGCGTTAGCCATGATTGTTGGGGATTGCGGATTACTGAATGCTGCTTTTAACAGAACTGTGCTTGACGAAATTGGCTGGTTGAAGTCTCAATTCTGAAATGAAATAAATTAAGATCAGTAAACTTTTACTGATCAATAAACAATTATGAGAAACTAAGTCGTGGCTCCATCGCTGCAAGCTTTCAAGAACAGACTGGACACTGTGTGGGCAAACAATAGATATGTAACTCAGAGAGCCTCAGTATCAACCGTGACGCTAAAAAATGTATTAAAAAAAAATGACATAAAGAGAAAATGTGAGCAAAGGTTTTGGATCAACACGACCAGATCAAAGGCCCATGGCCTGATCACTGATCTGCCATCATATCATATCATGAGAAAGTAAGTCTAAGGTGGTTTGGAGGGGTTCGAGGCAACATTAAAGTTTACACAACTTATAAACTGACCCAACTTAATAGGAAATGTTCGCAAATAGTTAACTTTTTAAGGGGAGTAGTCTCATGGTGAATGCGAGTCATCCCACATGACAGAATCGGTCAAATACGAAGAGGAAGTTACTTTCGCCCAATGAAATCACTTCGTGCTGCTGATTCTTCTTCTTCTTTCTTTGAACAACCACCATTTGGTGTTATGGTTTAACAGACTCGTTCAAGGTAGACTACTCTAATTTTCACATATCGGTTTTCGTGTTCTTGTTTTTTGAAAATTGTCTATTGACTTTTCGGTAAAGGTCAAGATGTGCCACCCCCCCTATCTATCTCGGTTAATTGTATTTTTCCGTTATTGCCTTTCTTACCATACATAAAGCTGTATTTTAGGAACATTTTTAGCTAATTACCTTTTTGGAATACTAACCCTAACCCTAACCCTAGCCCTAACCCTACCCCCCCACCGTATAAGACGGAAAAACGCAACGAACCACAACTGTGACAAATCGCGGTGTACTGCAGTACATAGTGGGGGGTAGGGTTAGGTTTAGGGCTAGGGTTAGTATTCCAAAAAGGTAATTAGCTAAAAATGTTCCTAAAATACAGCTTTATGTATGGTAAGAAAGGCACAAACGCAAAAATACAATTAACCGAGAAATGCATGGGGGGTGGCACATCTTTACCTTTACCGACTTTTCTGCTAAGTACCTCCATAAACTTTCTTTTCTTGCACACATGCACATGCAGAGAGAGAGAGAGAGAGAGAGAGAGAGAGAGAGAGAGAGAGAGAGAGAGAGAGAGAGAGAGAGAGAGTCCGCAATGGGGGTTTTCAGCTCAAATACTAGTCACTCTAGTGTAGGGTGGTTATAAAATTTTAAAAAAATGTGTACTTTTTGTCAAATCCTAATGAAATTTATGTCATTGGAAAGAGCCCGACAAGACCTTTAAAATGATACCCAAATTATCAAAATCGGTCGAAAATTGAGAAAGTTACGACGTTTTAAAATGTTAGCTTTTTTTACATGAGCTATATAAGAAAAAGTTGATCAAGATTACCGGCCCTTACCGTATCAAGGTTTGGATGAATAAAACAGCCATAACTTTTTCTTTTTTTTACCAATAAACAAAACATTGGTACCAAAATAAAGCTTATTCAAAGGGGAAACATCAACCCCAAATATTAGACAGATTAGGCCTAAGCTTTTTGTGCGACTCACAAGATCGCAACATCAACATGCGCGTGACAGAAAACATGTCCGACAGTCTTCGACGTAACACCTCCCGACTTGTGGAGACCTTGAGCAGCATTGAGATTTATTCTAGATGCACCAAATTTGGTGTACTTGTAGAAAAATAATTAAATGTAACTAAGCATTTGTTTTAAAGAATTATATAATTACCGTTCAGAAATGATAAACGAATGAATTGGACCCAAATATTGGATCGCTTGTCTCTCGCGATCGGCCGTCTTAGCGTAAAAAAAGATCGTTCCCGAATGACAGAGTAGGTGTCTGCTTCCCGAAAGAAAGAAACTCGGATGGTCAGCGCCAAGAATAACCACCAATAAAAACAAGCAAAGGAAGTGACCGTTTGGCACATAGCCAAAATCGCGGTTCGGATTTTCAACCAGAAAAATCGCTGCGGCTTGACCTAATTCCGTCGTTCCTACTCTAGTGTAGTGAATACTCACACTGTCAGTGTCACAGTCACAACTACTTCAGTACTTGAACTAGTCAAACTGTCACGATCAGCGACTAAAATTTTCTTCTTCTAGAATCTATGGTGGTGACCAACTTCTATGAGAACAAGGATATGAATGACTTCTAGGAACAGAAACAACGATATTCAAAACAACTATATTGGAAGAAGAAGAAGAAAACTATGGCACAATCGGACATACGTTTTAAAATTAGTAAACCGTATCATGGTAGGCCTAAATTCCCAGCGTGGTCAAATTCCTAGCTCGCTACTATCATACTAACTATGACTATGAGAGTGACTATTTGCGACAACCACAAATTTCACTTTTTCGTTACTTGAAGTTGAACCATTTACCTAACCATAACCCTACAAAAAAAGTGAAATTTGTCGTTCATGCTCAATGCCGCAAATAGTCAGAATTTGACCACGCTGGGAATTTGAATCCGACAGGCCTTACGGGTTTAGTCTAGTTTCCCAACTTCCTGCTAAGCCATGAACTTTGTCGTCTGCTGCGGGAAATTAAAAAACAACCCACCACATTCATTTTATTTATTATAAGGAGTTGTGGTTATGCCCCAAAGCCTTGATTGACAACGTACCAACAGTAAAGATGATAAAAATCAAAGTTTAGGTTACTTTTTTTACTTTAAAAAAAAGAAGAAGTAAAAACATGATGGAAAACATCAATTTTTTGGTTGTCACGCTTGAGTGACTTGGTCGGCCAAAAACGTGGAATGGAAAATACTTGATTTAAAACAGCGACATTTCTTTTTATAAATACGGTATATCTTGATCTTTATTTTATTTTTTTATCCCGGCAGGAATCCAACTCTGGATATAAACACCGGGGGAGGGAACTTGGGGAGAGCAGCTCCAGTTTGTAAAAAACACAAAAAAACCTATTAATGTAACTAGCCTAGTAGCCTTATGGGACCCACATGGGGCCAATAAGGGATGTCATGTGGAGCCCATGTAGGAAAACCCGAATGGGCCCCACTGTCTTTTGCAATGGGTTCCAGATGGGACCACAGAGGTTAAATTTTAATTTCCGTGGATGGGACCCATTTGACCCACACAATTACCACTAGTATGCCAGCAGCTTTCCTATAATTATGTCGACTAACCCACATGATTAGGGTAAGACGGGGTAAAAAGCCCATGTGCGGGTAAGAAGCCCATGCCAATTATCTCATGAAATAAAGCAAATTTCAGTCAAATTTGCCCATGAGACGAAAGCCCATGAGGGGCGGGTAAGAAGCCCATGCCAATTATCTCATGAAATAAAGCAAATTTCAGTCCAATTTGCCCATGAGACGAGTGTATTCGTTTCATGGGCAAAACATCCACATGATTCCCACCTAAAATCCACATCCCAGATGGGCCCTATAGCCCACATGATTCTCACCTAAATCCCACACCCCAGATGGGCGAGCCCACATGATTCCCACCTAAATCCCACATCCCACATGGGCTATAGCCCACATGATTCCCACCTAAAACCCACACCCCAGATGGGCCCTATAGCCCACATCATTCCCACCTAAAACCCACATCCCAGATGGGCCCTATAGCCCACATCATTCCCACCTAAAACCCACACCCCAGATGGGCCCGATAGCCCACATCATTCCCACCTAAAACCCACATCCCACATGGGCCCTATAGCCCACATCATTCCCACCTAAAACCCACATCCCAGATGGGCCCTATAGCCCACATCATTCCCACCTAAAACCCACATCCACATGGGCCCTATAGCCCACATCATTCTCACCTAAATCCCACACCCCAGATGGGCCCTATAGCCCACATCATTCCCACCTAAATCCCACACCCCAGATGGGCCCTATAGCCCACATCATTCTCACCTAAATCCCACACCCCAGATGGGCCCTATAGCCCACATCATTCCCACCTAAATCCCACATCCCAGATGGGCCCTATAGCCCACATCATTCCCACCTAAATCCCACATCCCACATGGGCCCTATAGCCCACATCATTCCCACCTAAAACCCACATCCCACACGGGCCCTATAGCCCACATCATTCCCACCTAAAACCCACATCCCAGATGGGCCCTATAGCCCACATGATTCCCACCTAAATCCCACACCCCAGATGGGCCCTATAGCCCACATCATTCTCACCTAAATCCCACACCCCAGATGGGCTAGCCCACATCATTCCCACCTAAATCCCACATCCCAGATGGGCTAGCCCACATGATTCCCACCTAAAACCCACATCCCAGATGGGCCCTATAGCCCACATGATTCTCACCTAAATCCCACACCCCAGATTGGCTAGCCCACATCATTCCCACCTAAAACCCACATCCCAGATGGGCCCTATAGCCCACATCATTCCCACCTAAAACCCACATCCCAGATGGGCCCTATAGCCCACATCATTCTCACCTAAAACCCACATCCCACATGGGCCCTATAGCCCACATCATTCTCACCTAAATCCCACATCCCAGATGGGCGAGCCCACATGATTCTCACCTAAATCCCACATCCCAGATGGGCCTATAGCCCACATGATTCCCACCTAAATCCCACACCCCAGATGGGCCCACATCAGCCCACCTAAATCCCACATTCATTCCCACCTAAATCCCACATCCCAGATGGGCGAGCCCACATCATTCCCACCTAAATCCCACATCCCAGATGGGCTAGCCCACATCATTCCCACCTAAATCCCACATCCCAGATGGGCGAGCCCACATCATTCCCACCTAAATCCCACATCCCAGATGGGCGAGCCCACATCATTCCCACCTAAATCCCACATCCCAGATGGGCGAGCCCACATCATTCCCACCTAAATCCCACATCCCAGATGGGCGAGCCCACATCATTCCCACCTAAATCCCACATCCCAGATGGGCGAGCCCACATCATTCTCACCTAAATCCCACATCCCAGGCGAGTCGTGCTAATAATTTTTAGGCGGAATGTTACGCTTTTGTTTTTCGTGACATCCAGAAGTTACTGCCGGCACGGAAGGTCGAGATAAAAGGATTAGGCGAAGTGTAATAATAGTGAATCATTTATATAGCGCATTCCTCCACCAATGGGGCGAAGTGAGGCGCACCCTTCTCAACATGCCATGAGTTTTGAGTTTTGAATGAATCAGAGCTGGGCTACTGGTTATGACCGTCTTCCTAGTCTGTCTCTACACCATTGATTGTGATGTGGGCCTTCCTGTCCATTTCATCACTCAGTCCCAAGTTTTCAAACAGCCCTCTCTCATTATGATTAGTTCTCTTTGCCAAGGCAAGTGATTTATGCATTGCAGCTGTCTCCTTCATGCTACTATCTGCAATTTTTGGAAACAGTCTGTCAATCTGTCTCTGTCTGTCTGTTTGGCTTTCTCTTTTTTTCTTCTCTTTTTTTCTCTCACCTAACTCTCCTTTTTCATTCTTTCTTTTTTGGTCCAGTCAGAGAAAAGGATCATAGTGGAAAAGATCAAAAGAAGGAAGAAAGAACACAAAAGAAATAAAATGAAAACAAAGATGGGGAAGGGTGAAAGGTTGAAGGAGGGAGGGAAGAAAAGAAAGAAAGAAACAAATAAAACGAAGAATACAAAAAAAGTGAAGAAGAAAAAGAGAAATAAACAACTGGAGGCAATCATCACACACACACATGATCAGATCAATAAAAAAAAAATTATATGATGGCTTGGAGTCAAAACGGACTATCTTTAGATAGTCCATTGACGTATTATTGGATTTATTACAAAAACTGATAACTTCTATCAAACAATGACTGCAGAATATCTCTCTCTCTTTCTCTTTTTATATTTCAGCAGTCTACAAGTTATTAGTTTTCATAATATGTTCAATAATACGTCAATGGACTATCTAAAGATAGTCCGTTTTGACTCCAAGCCATCGAAATTATTAATTTATTATGTTATCGTTTTACAATGATCTCTCTCTCTCTCTCTCTCTCTCTCTCTCTCTCTCTCTCTCTCTCTCTCTCTCTCTCTCTCTCTCTCTCTCTCTCTCTCCCTCTCTCTCTGGCATGGACAGATGGCCTGCTTCAGTAAATAATTTGTTCATTGTTCTCTCTCTCTCTCATCTAAAAAAAATGCCTCCTTTTCTTTTTCTTTTTTGCTTTATTTCATTCTTTTTCTTTTACTTTCCTTTATCAGTTCTTACAGCTTTCACTATTTTCTTGTCCTTGCTTTTTGTTGTTGTATGCTCTGTTTAATGTCTGTCTGTCTGTCTCTTTAATGTCTAAAAATGCTGCTTCAGTCAACAAAATGCTGACTAACACTGCTTGGGCGTGCAGGAAAGAGGGAAACAAAAGACGCACAGATAATCGTCTGGAACTTGTGACGTGCGATTTTTCCCTCCCACTGTCTGGCGCGTTCCGTTAGCCCGGCTTCCTGTCCTAGACATGAAAAATAGCTCCAGACCCCTCATTTCCGGTCATCAACATGTTTGGGTTAATGACGTAAGAACTGAGCCATATAAACATGCTGGTGGAATTTAGGATGGGTCGACTGATTTATCATCATCACCTATCTATATTGTTGAAAACTCGGGACTTTACTGGTGTTGCACTGCCTCCGGGCATTGAACCCAGTATTGTTCCCAACATCTTTGTGTTTACAAATGTCCCATATGTGTCTATGACCGAGAGGACGTAAAACATCATTTTCACCAGGATGGGTCGACTGTTCACTTGTGGCGGTGCCATAGCCGATGAGGTTTAACCGAGGCGTGGTCACCGCTACAGCTATCTGTATTAATTTAAAAAATCGGGACTTTACTGGTTTCGTACTGCCTCCGGGCATTGCCTCCAGTATTGTTCCCACCATATTTGTATTTACAAATGTCCCATATGTGTCTGATTCAGACCAAGAGGACGTAAAACTCCATTTTCTCTCTCAGGATGGGTCGACTTTAGGCTCGTGTGATTAGTCACCGAGTGTAATCGTCATGCCGTATGGGTGTTTGTTTTTCTGCGTCAGTGATATGGCCAGCAAGCTGACTTATAGCGTTTCCTGCATGCACCCCTGGCTGGATGTAGGCCACTGCCAGCAGAAGATAATTGGCTATGTAACCTCATGTGGCAAAATAGAACTATGCTATTTTCCCTCACGCTCTCTCTGTCTTCTTCTCTTTGTCTTTGTCTGTTTATTTCTGGGTTTATTTCTCTATCTCTATCTCTCTGTTTTTGTGTGTGTGTGTGTGTCTCTCTCTGTGTCTCTCTCTCTCTCTCTCTCTCTCTCTCTCTCTCTCTCTCTCTCTCTCTCTCTCTCTTTACACTCTCTCTCTTTCTCTCTATGTGGGTCTATGTTTCTCTCTCTCTCTCTCTCTCTCTCTCTCTCTCTCTCTCTCTCTCTCTCTCTCTCTCTCTCTCTCTCTCTCTCTCTCTCTCTCTCTCTCTGTATCTCTGTCTTTCTGTCTATCTCTATCTTTCTCTCTCTCTCTCTCTGGCTGTCTCTCTCTCTCTCTCTCTCTCTCTCTCTCTCTCTCTCTCTCTCTCTCTCTCTCTGTCTCTCTCTGTCTCTTTCTCTGTCTCTCTTTCTATGTCTAACTCTCTCTGTCTCTCTCTTTTTTCGTTCTTTCTCTCACTGTGTGACTCTGTGCTCCCCCCCTTCAGTCTCTCTCTCTTTGTCCCTGTCTCTCCATTTCTTTCTCTCTGTGTGTGTTTCTCTCAGAGACAGAGAGAGAGACAGAGAGAAAAACACACACAGAGAGCGAGACAGAGAGACACAAAGAGAGAGAAATATACACGGAAGCAGAGAGAGATACACAGAAACAGGCAGAGAGTGAGACATACACAGAGAGACAGATAATGGGTCTGAAATGGAGACAGACAGGGAGATAAAGACAGTGAGAGACAGAGAGAAAGCGAAATATATTATAGAGAGACAGAGACAAAGAGAGAGAGAGAGAGAGAGAGAGAGAGAGAGAGAGAGAGAGAGAGAGAGAGAGAGAGAGAGAGAGAGAGAGAGAGAGAGAGAGAGAGAGAGAGAGACCGAGAGAGAGAGAGACAGAGTGACAGAAAGAAAGATGAGAAAGAAAGAGAGAAAGAGAGAGAGAGAGAGAGAGTGAGAGAGAGAGAGAGAGAGAGAGAGAGAGAGAGAGAGAGAGAGAGAGAGAGAGAGAGAGAGAGAGAGAGAGAGAGAGTCACACAGTGAGAGAAAGACAAAGAAGAATTAAAAACGAACAGAGGGACATAGAGAGAGAAAGACAGAAAGGGAGACAGACAGAAACAGGGAGAGACTGAGAGGGAGTGAGACAAAGAGAGCAACAAAGAGAGACAGATACACAGAGATAAAGACAGAGATAGAGACAGAGATTAAACAGCCGGAGAGAGAAACAGGGAGACAAAGACAGAGAAAGACAAAGAGAGAGATAGAAAGAGATGCATGGGCACACAGAGAAAGAGATGCAGAGACAGACAGAGACATAGAGAAAGAATAAAAAAACAGAAAAAACCCAAAGAGAGAGACAGACAGATTGTGAGGGCAAAATAACCTGAGTTCTATTTTCCCCCATGAGGCAAAATAGCCTGAATTCTATTTTGCCACATGATGTTAAATAGCCACTGCCTTATCATTTGCATAAGATAAAAAATAAATTCCCCACGTGACTAGTCTTGGCGTCTCTGACAATCACGGTCACTGGGTTAGCCGAGAGAGTAGAAAACGAATTTTGCGTTGCACTGTTTTTGAAATCCATTCTTTACGGTTTCGACTATTTAATAATGCTTACGGGTATTACTAAATAGAAGGAAACGGTTGTATGAAAAGAACATTGGTGAACATTATCTACTCTATGTTCACAAGAAGTATTAAATAAATATTGAAAGTATTTAAGATTTGTTTGGTATTCAATAAAGAATGGTTTGTGCAGGCTCGGAATCTATTCTTTACTTTAGCGTTTTATTTTCTACTCTTCTGAGATTGCGTCTATTCAATACTGTTGTTGTTCTATTAAATAGAAAAGTGCAGTAAATAATGGTTTTTACTTTGGATTCTTTACTCTTCCTATTTAATATTGATGGTGACATTATTAAATACGGTTTTTGTGTATTTAATAGCTATTTTTCCTATTGAATAAGCTACACTAGAGTAGATAATTTTTACACATCTGGCCTTTCATATTCTGAAGAGTACTACTTTTCTGGAAAATGGAAGAATAGATCCGATCATCCTTTTGGCATTTCATGGGTAGACAAAAACAATTATTTGGAATTTGGTATGGCAGGATATTAGAAAATGAAATGTGTACACCAGTCTTTCAAAAAATACCAAAAAAATTAAACTTGTATGAAAACAGACTAATGTCAGTCTATGGCAGAGCTGTGGTTGCTAACACCATGGTTTTATCACAGTTATGATATTTAGCTTCAGCTGTTAATGTACCTGAAGATTTCATCAAAAAGGTAGAAAAAGAAGTTTTTATGTGATGCAAAAAAACACATTTCTATTATTATGAGAGAGATTGTTTCATTTTATTTTTATTTTATTTTAAATAAATATGAGTGATAAATGTTCGAATGTTTTATTTTAATAATATGAGTGATACATGTTCAAATTGCAAGTTGTGTTGTGGGGGGAGAGAGAGAGAGAGAGAGAGAGAGAGAGAGAGAGAGAGAGAGAGAGAGAGAGAGAGAGAGTAGACCTAGCAACAATGGATGCCTAGGCTGGGCCTTAGGGCCTACGTGCAAGCACCACCTAGTGACGAATCAGGGGAAGATAATTTTCGGTATAAAGACTCATCAGTTTGCAATGTGCGCGCAAAACGGACGCAGCCAATCCCACCGCCTTGTTTCCTTCCTCTCGGTCCTCAGATCGCTGACACGCTTTGATCTTGCCAACAGCTGATAAGCGAAAAAAACACTCACCACTACCCGATGTTGCTGCGAAAAATGTCTCACGTGAAATGATACCCCTTTATTCATTGGAAATGTTTGCTGTTTGGGAAGGATTCGTCCCTCAATACATTCAGAGCTGTATGGGAGTACGCAGGAAGAGCAGAGAGTTCATTACAAGATATTGAGAGATCAATGATCAACATAAAAATATAAATAAAAAATGAAGTTTATTATTAATTATTTTGTCTATGGGTGTTTGAATACATTATCCACCATTTTGGAAAAATGCCAAAGCAGTTGCATGGGTCTGTTCATCGATTTCCCGACAAAGATAAAGATTAACACCCTCCCGCTCAATGTTCTTTCCGTGTAGATTGAGCACTTAATGTTCTATTTTAAAACAATAGTTAGGCCTATTGTTATTGTTGTTGCATGCATGTGACCGGGACTTATTTCACCGGAGAACTCAAATCATCAGTCTATGGCTCCCCCCCACCTGCGTGCGCATCTCGACCCTTCCAACGGAAGTGTCGCCATCTTAGTCCTTATATGTGTGTAAACAAAATGAAAATGTTATCTAAATGTGTAAAGAAAACATCCAGATGTTATAAATACAGTTTAGATAAGTTTCGAATTGGAACAGCCAAATACGCAGCATCGATCTGGCATTTTTCAAACAAAGTTACTGACTAAGATGGCGGTCTCCCATAATATGGTGCTCCTTGTGGCCGGATATGACGACACGTGGGTAGAAGCCATGCTAATCTCACCTCTACCTCTTCCCCTCTCCCTGCACCCCCAAAATCGATAAATTAGCGTTATCTGTCCCTGCTCTCGTTTGTCGGAGTCTGCCAAGGCGGTATCCGGTTTATCAGCATGTCTGGGTGTAGATTATCGTCCAATCGGGTTTTTTCTCCGCACCACTAGTGCTCCCCACACCGCGTCACTAGCAACAAATAGCACTGTGTTGCGCTTTGGAGGCAGGCGCTAAGAATGTTGCGTAAGCCTAAAGCGTCAAAGTTCCCGTAGTGCGAAACTATGGCCGGAGAAATCTGCACCGTGTAACTTTAGTCTAATAACAACAAAAGTGGTTGCATACTGTTCTTCTAATAATAAGGAATGAAAGTTTTGCATTGAGTTGCATTAAGAAACGAAAACTTTCGCATTGTGTAGACAAAAGGAATGAATGTGTGGCATTGTTTACGCCTCTAGAAAGACAGTTGCTGTAATGCGTAGACCTAAGAAAATAAAAGTGTCTGCATTATGCAGGACTAAAAAAACAAAAGGTCCTGTTTTGGGGTGTAGCCCTAAAAAGAAAAGAAAGTAAATCCATGTAGGCCTAACTGATAGTTCTTGCATTGTTTATTACAAAAGTTAATACACTTAATCAATCAATCAGTCAATCAATCTATCACATTTATTGTCCTTTTAAGATATTATAAAAGGAAATTTTGGATGCTGTCACAGATACAAACACAAACAACACGTAAAGGAATTTATGGTCAAAACATTTGAAGCACTAAAACTGAGTACTATAAATAATTTAAAAAAAATGAAATTGGAAACATTACAACACACACACACACACACACACACACACACACACACACACACACGCGCGCGCGCGCGCGCACACACAAACATACAGACACACACCACGCGCACCACACTATGTCGGACAAATAAATACGCAAACAAAAAAGCAAACAAATATAATACATAGTCTATGTTGATCACACACAAATATCATCACAGTAACAAGGCAATAATGTAAAGACCAGAGCAATCTTGCAGTGTTTAAAACCAACATATAGAATAAACGAACATACATGCACAAAATGTTGTCCAGTATACAGACGGGCAGCAATGCAAGAACACACACACACACATGCACAGAGAGAGAGAGAGAAGAGAGAGAGAGAGAGAGAGAGAGAGAGAGAGAGAGAGACGAGAGAGAGAGAGAGAGAGAGAGAGAGAGAGAGAGAGACAGAGAGAGAGAGAGACAGAGAGAGAGAGAGAGACATGAGAGAGAGAGACTGAGAGAGAGAGAGAGAAGAGAGAGAACATGACATTTGTGTCGCACACGCACACGCACGCACACACACACACACACACACACACGCACGTACACACACACACACACACACACACACACACACACACACACACACAGAGAGAGAGAGAGAGAGAGAGAGAGAGAGAGAGAGAGAGAGAGACACACACACTGACACACACACACACACACACACACACACACACACAAACACACACACACACACACACACTGACACACACACACACACACACACACACACACAAACACACAGACACACACACACACACACACACACACACACACACACACACACACACACACACACACACACACACACACACACACACACACACACACACACACACACACACACACACACACACACACACACACACACACACATTGTGTAGCAGAATGGCATCGACATACAAAATTAATATCCAATGTAAGATCAATTATATTCCTAATTAATGCCAGAAATTTAATCCAAAAGCATGCACAACACAAGACCGCAGAATGAAAGTTCCTGCATTGGATAGGGTTTAATGAACTTGGTATCAACATAGGACTATGGAATGAAAGTCCCTGCATGATAGAGGACCAAGGAATGTGTCCCTGCATGATAGAGGGTTAAGGAATAAAGTCCTTGCATGATAAGGACCAAGGAATCAAGTCCATGCATGATAGAGGACCATGGAATGAAAGTCCATGCATGATAGAGGACCATTCAAAGTCCATTATTGATATGAATGTCCCTTTATTGCATAGAATGGAAACAGTCCCTGTATGATAGAGGGTTGGAATGAAAGTCCATGCATGATACTTTGCATGGAATGAAATGATGTTCCATGCATGATAGAGGTTAATGGAATGAAACTTTATGCAATAAGGACCATGGAATGAAAGTCCCTGCATGATATAGGACCATGGAATGAAATTCCATGCATGATAGAGGACCATGGAATGAAAGTCCATGCATGATAGAGCATGGAATGAAAGGCCATGCATGATAGAGGCATGGAATGAAAGTCCATGCATGATAGAGGACCATGGAATGAAAGTCCATGCATGATAGAGGAATGGAATCAGTCCATGCATGATAGAGGAACATGGAATGAAAGTCCATGCATGATAGAGGACCAAGGAATGAAAGTCCCTGCATGCATAGAGGACTAAGGAATGAAAGTGTGCATCAGAGGACCAAGGAATGAAAGTCCATGTATGATAGAGGACCATGGAATGAAAGTCCCATGATATTGGAATAGTCAATGAGGACCATGGAATGAAAGTCCCTGCATGACAGAGGACCATGGAATGAAAGTCCATGCATGATAGAGGACCATGGAATGAAAGTCCATGCATGATAAAGGTAACCCCAAGTCCCTGCATGATAGAGGTCAAGGAATGAAAGTCCATGCATGATAGAGGACCAAGGAATGAAAGTCCATGCATGATAGAGGACTATGGAATGAAAGAACTGCATGATAGAGGACCATGGAATGAATGCCCTGCATGATAGAGGTTAATGGAATGAATGTCGCTGCATGATAGAAAAATGGTCCCTGCATAGAGGAATGAATGAAAGTCCCTGCATGATATAGGACCATGGAATGAAAGTTCATGCATGATAGAGGACCATGGGAATGATAGAGGACCATGGAATGAAAGTGCACATAGAGGACCACATGAAAGTGCATTAGAGGCATGGAATGACTGTCAATGCATGATAGAGGACCAAGGAATGAATGTGATCATATAGAGGATCTTGGAATGAAAGAATGCATTCATAAAAAGGAATGATATCAGCTTGCATAAAATGGAATGAAAGTTTTTGCAATCTCCACTAAGGAATGTTGTTCTTCTATGCTCACATGCATTACATAGGAATGAAATTATGCATCTAGAGGACCATGGAACAGTATGCAGTGAAGGACCATGGAATGAAAGTCCATGCAAGATCGTTTGCATAAATGAGTTCTATAAAATTAGTTCTGTTAAAATCCAACACCTTGACGGCTAATGAATCCCTGCAAAACATTAAATATTTTAGTCCCTGCATAAAAGACAGGCTACATTTTAGGACCATGGAATGTCCTGATGCATGTACAACATGGTGAATGGAGTCATGCTCCTGGAATGAAAATTATTGACAGTTTTACCATCAACCTGTGATAGAGGACATGGAATGAATTCACTGCATTTCCCAGACCCCGAAATAATTTATACATAATGTCTAGTTCCCTGCATTACTCAGGGGGTACAGCATGGAATGAAAGTCCTGCATTAGAGGACCATGGAATGAAAGTTCTTTAAAACTGAATGTCCTTCAAGACAAGAAAGTTGCATAAAAAGGCATGAAAAAAGACTGCATGATTGAAGGAATGAAAGTCCCTGCAATGATACTTGTCAAGGAATAAAGGCCTGCATGATTGTGGGTCGTATTTACATACTATATTCCATGGAATTTGTTATGTTCCTTACTGGCACCCTGTAAACCATGGAATAAGTCAATGATGATATTTTTCATGGAATGAAGTCCCTGCATGATTGTGGGTCAATGATATGTGTTTTATATAGAGGTGAATGAAAGTCCCTGCATTGATAGAGGACCAAGGAATGAAAGTCCCTGCATGATAGAGGACCATGGAAGTCCATGCAATGGAAGAGGACCATGGAATGAAAGTCCCTGCATGATAGAGGACCATGGAATGAAAGTCCCTGCATGATAGAGGACCATGGAATGAAAGTCCCTGCATGATAGAGGACCATGGAAATGCATGATAGAGGACCATGGAATGAAAGTCCCTGCATGATAGAGGACCAAGGAATGAAAGTCCCTGCATGATAGAGGACCATGGAATGAAAGTTGCATGATTTTCGCTTTGCACATAGTGGGACCATGGAATGAAAGTCTCTGCATGATAGTTACCATGGAATGAAAGTCCCTGCATGATATCTCTCCATGGAATGAAAGTCCATGCATGATAGAGGACCTGGAATGAAAGTCTCTTGATAGAGGACCTCTGGAATGAAAGTCCTCTGCTCTCTCCTCTCTCTCCATCTCCATGGAATGAAAGTCCATGCATGATAGAGGACCATGGAATGAAAGTTTCTTCATTTACGATGTCTCTATCAGCGTCTATGTCTCAATCATGATTTTTTTCAAGGAATTGTCCCACCTCTTGCATCTCTCCCTTTCAAAGTATGATTGAATTTCTATGCATGATTTTGTACATGGAATGTAGTTTGCATAGTCATGATGAAAGTTATGTATGATGGAATGTTTTTGATATTTGTATTCATTGTGCTTTGGTTCCTTACGACCAAGGAATTTCATTGAGGATCATGGAATGAAAGTCCATGCATGATAGATTCATGGAATGAAAGTTTCTGCATGATAGAGGACAGGAATGAAAGTCCCTGCATGATAGGACCTTGGAATGAAAGTCCAATGCATGATAGAGGACCATGGAATGAAAGTGACTGCATGATGACATGGAATGAAACACATGATAGAGGACCATGGAATGACACACACCATGGAATGACACATGCATGATACAGGACCATGGAATGAAAGTCCATGCATGATAGACACCATGGAACAAAGTCACTGCATGATAGACACACACACATGATAGAGGACCATGGAATGAAAGTCCCTGCATGATAGACACCATGGAATGAAAGTCCCTGCATGACACAGGACCACAATGAAACACACATGACACAGGACCACAAAGTCCATGCATGATAGAGGACATGGAATGACAGTCACTGCATGACACAGGACCACAAATTGCATGATAGCATGGAAGAATGCATAGAGGACATACAAAATTAATATCCATGCATGATAGAGGATCAATTATATTCCTATGTAATTAATGCAAGAAATTTAATCCAAAAGCATGCACCTGCATGATAGAGGACCATGGAATGAAAGTTCCTGCATGATAGAGGACCATGGAATGAAAGTAATGATAATGTTCTGGAATGAAATCCCTGCATGATAGAGGACCATGGAATGAAAGTCCATGCATGATAGAGGACCATGGAATGAAAGTCCATGCATGATAGAGGACCATGGAATGAAAGTCCATGCATGATAGAGGACCATGGAATGAAAGTCCCTGCATGATAGAGGTTGGAATGAAAGTCTCATTCATGATAGAGGACCATGGAATGAAAGTCCATGCATGATAGAGGACCATGGAATGAAAGTCCCTGCATCATAGAGGACCATGGAATGAAAGTCCCTGCATGATAGAGGACCATGGAATGAAAGTCCATGCATGATAGAGGACCATGGAATGAAAGTCCATGCATGATAGAGGACCATGGAATGAAAGTCCCTGCATGATAGAGGACCATGGAATGAAAGTCCATGCATGATAGAGGACCATGGAATGAAAGTCCATGCATGATAGAGGACCATGGAATGAAAGTCCATGCATGATAGAGGACCATGGAATGAAAGTCCCTGCATGATAGAGGACCATGGAATGAAAGTCCATGCATGATAGAGGACCATGGAATGAAAGTCCATGCATGATAGAGGACCATGGAATGAAAGTCCCTGCATGATAGAGGACCATGGAATGAAAGTCCCTGCATGATAGAGGACCATGGAATGAAAGTCCATGCATGATAGAGGACCATGGAATGAAAGTCCATGCATGATAGAGGACCATGGAATGAAAGTCCATGCATGATAGAGGACCATGGAATGAAAGTCCATGCATGATAGAGGACCATGGAATGAAAGTCCCTGCATGATAGAGGACCATGGAATGAAAGTCCATGCATGATAGAGGACCATGGAATGAAAGTCCATGCATGATAGAGGACCATGGAATGAAAGTCCCATGCATGATAGAGGACCATGGAATGAAAGTCCATGCATGATAGAGGACCATGGAATGAAAGTCCCTGCATGATAGAGGACCATGGAATGAAAGTCCCTGCATGATAGAGGACCATGGAATGAAAGTCCCTGCATGATAGAGGACCATGGAATGAAAGTCCCTGCATGATAGAGGACCATGGAATGAAAGTCCATGCATGATAGAGGACCATGGAATGAAAGTCCCTGCATGATAGAGGACCATGGAATGAAAGTCCCTGCATGATAGAGGACCATGGAATGAAAGTCCCTGCATGATAGAGGACCATGGAATGAAAGTCCCTGCATGATAGAGGACCATGGAATGAAAGTCCCTGCATGATAGAGGACCATGGAATGAAAGTCCATGCATGATAGAGGACCATGGAATGAAAGTCCCTGCATGATAGAGGACCATGGAATGAAAGTCCATGCATGATAGAGGACCATGGAATGAAAGTCCCTGCATGATAGAGGACCATGGAATGAAAGTCCATGCATGATAGAGGACCATGGAATGAAAGTCCATGCATGATAGAGGACCATGGAATGAAAGTCCATGCATGATAGAGGACCATGGAATGAAAGTCCATGCATGATAGAGGACCATGGAATGAAAGTCCCTGCATGATAGAGGACCATGGAATGAAAGTCCATGCATGATAGAGGACCATGGAATGAAAGTCCCTGCATGATAGAGGACCATGGAATGAAAGTCCCTGCATGATAGAGGACCATGGAATGAAAGTCCCTGCATGATAGAGGACCA
>CM065685.1:5573625-5591125 GCA_017654935.2 Phymorhynchus buccinoides | reverse complement strand
TATCTCTAGATGTTGTATTTATCCATTGAAGTTTTGCACATCCACTTCTTGATCTACCACAGCAGCCATTTTGGTTCGCTTAACTGTAAGCTTTGTGATTTAGAGGTACAGGGGGGCACCGCTAAAGTTGGTATGCTAGTGGAAATTTGCCCCATGCAACGATGGTTAACTTTAGCTGTATAGTTAACCCCACATCTAGCTGATATTTAGGGGATTTAACCTACTAACCAGCGCTGACTGTCTGTGATGAGAACCACTCCAGAACTCCAACCCCACGTCGCAATAAAACGAAATAGGACACGATGATGACATTAGGATTACATGAAATGACGCCAAGATGAAAACAGAGATACACCAAAACTAACTGAGTTAAAATATTAGGTGAGAACATGAACTGGTAAGGATGCAGGAGCTGGAAAGGAAGCAGGGGTTTGAATTTTATAGCCTTTTACTTAGCTCTATAAACTGCTGCACGGTTTTGAATATTTGTTCGTTTTCTGACACTGATAAACTTTGATCGCCAAAGAGTAGGGTGTAGATGTTAGTGATGCATGGGTTAAGTGTTGAGATCGTGTTTATTCTTTCAGCAGCATAATGTCTACACTGCATCAGATAATGTTCAGCATCTTCGGTATTGTGGCCACATGCACATTTGGGGTTATTTCTCTCTCTCTCTCTCTCTCTCTCTCTCTCTCTCTCTCTCTCTCTCTCTCTCTCTCTCTCTCTCTCTCTCTCTCTCTCTCTCTCTCTCTGTCCATGTGTTTCAAAGTCAAAGTCAAAATTACTCCCCTCCCCCGAAACTGACAATATTTCGAATGTAAAAGAAGGCTTCTCTTGGGAGAAACAATCTATGAGGCTCATACATTAATAAAAGGTGTTGGTGTGTAGTCAAGGACTTCCCCCTTTTTTTGTCTTTTTAAACGGTTGTGTGTGTGTGTGTGTGTGTGTGTGTGTGTGTGTGTGTGTGTGTTTCAGTGTGTGTGTGTGTGTGTGTGTGTGTGTGTGTGTGTGTGCGTGTGCGTGTGCGTGCGTGCGTGCGTGCGTGCGTGTGTGCGTGTGCGTGCGTGAGTGTGTGCGTGTGCGTGCGTGCGCGTGCGCGCGTGAGTGTATGTGTGTGTGCGCGTTCGTGCGTTCGTGTGTGGGGGTACACCGCGCGTGTGCGTGCATGTGTGTATGTATGTGCGTGTGCGCGCGCGCGTGTGTGTGCATGCGTGTGTACAAGCGCATGTGTGGAGTCGCACCTTAGTAAGCAGAATGGACACTTTCCTTTAATAAGCAAATTCCGAGTAACCGATTCCGAGGATTAGATTTCGGGTAAACAGGATGTGAAACAAACAGGCAAACTAGAGCGTGAAGACGCCATATCACCAGCCGCGTGGCACAATTTCCAAATTTTCTGCTCAAGTGACATTGACCTTAAAACAATGACGTTCATTTTCAAACTTTACATAGATATTCTAACTACCCACACGCATGCAAAATCTGAGCCTCCTATAGGTCCCTCCCTTCAAACATTATCGTGTTAACATAGATACTGAAGCTGTATCACGGCACATTTTCACATTCAAAACGGCACAGTTTCTGCTCCAGTGACCTTGACCTCTGACCAATGACCTTAATTTTTGTACTCGGTTTAGATACCCTAAGTACCTATGCGCATGCAAACTTTGACCATCCTCGGTGCCTCCGTTCAAACGTTATCGTGTTAACATAGATACATAATGTAAAAACATGTGATTTTATTATATTGAAAGGCTAAAACACCTAAACTTACACTCTTAAGGGTAGGAGGTTGAGAGGCAGCCTTATACAAACTTATATGATCTTCCATGGTATTGATGACATCAATTTCGAAACTTTCTTTTCTGTTCCACAATTTAACATCACTAGAAAGTCAGAAGGCAAAATCTTTATTAAACATTGTCAAAGTGATAGAAGGAAATTTTCATTTTGTTACAGAGTTGCTATTCATTGGAATGAACCAGGGATGTATAGTAGATGGATAACCAACTGGGCAGGCAAGCCAAGTTTGCGAACTCTAATATTAAGCTGACGTTTTCGTTAAATACTTCCGGTGGATTCCAGTGGAAGAGACAACATCGATGACATTTTAAAGGTAAGAATTTGCGTCTTTTCTAATGATTTTGATGATGATTGTCCTTACAATGAAAACTTGCTTTTTTTTCAGTGCCTTCAAAATAATGTAAACACACACTGCACAGGCCTAAGGTCATTGCCAAAGAGGGGACATTTCGTATATAACTGTGTAGTATACGCTGAGAACTAGGCTAACATCAAGTTTGCCTAATGTAACACCTTACTACTGGATTCCAGTCAGAAATGTCACTTTTTAATGACTACTGATTGTCCTTCAAAAACTTACTCAGACCCAAAATAATTATGCAACTACGTTATATAGGCCGCGAGGCCTAGGCTTAAGAGCCTGTCCCTACTACTACTACTACTACTACCTACTACTACTACTACTACTACTACTACTACATACATACATGGTCAGTGAGTCAACCAGCCAGGAATAAACAGACAAACAGCAGTGACAACATTACCAGCTTCGCTTCACGGCTGGCTAAAAAACCTACACAAAAAAACCAAGAAAACAAGGTCACGACAGCGATAATTTATGCGCCGATGCATTCAACTCTTACTATAGCTCTTCGCTGTGACATCTGTATTGTTAAAAAATCGGGACTTTACTGGTGTTGCACTGCCTCCGGTCATTGCCTCCAGTATTGTTCCCACCATCTTTGTATCTACAAATGTCCCTTATGTGTCTGTTCCAGACCGAGAGGACGTAAAACACCATTTTTCATTCTCTTCGCTGTGACGTCACTCGCACGCTTTCTCCTTTTGCTATGTTCTGTTTGGCTTGGAGAGGAAGCGCTGTTGGCGAGTCAGTTTCCGGTTTCGGTTTGCAAGCATGGAACAGTTCAACAATACTCGATTGTTATTGTATGATTGTTCGTTTAATCCTTGTTTTGACAGATTAGTTTTTTCGAAGTCAACCGTACATCATTAGAAAACATTAATTTTATACAATGTCGAGTTTACAATCTTAGTGAAAATACAACACGGACTAAACGTTCACACCACATTGATGATTCGCTCATCTTGGTTCTACAACGTGCAAATCGTAGATAAAGCACGCGTATTCGATAAATGACATTTTGGAACCATCATCGTGAACAAATTTTCCCCTCACTGATAGAAAGAAAGAAAGGGAGAGAGGGAGGAAGAAAGAAAAAAAGAAAGGAAAGAAAGAAAGAAAGGGAGGGAGGAAGGGGGGAAGGAAAAGAAAGAAAGAAAGGACGGAAAAAAGAACAAAGGGAAGAGAAAAATAAAGGAAGGAAGAAAGAAAGGAAGGAAGGAACAATAAAGGAAGGAAGGAAGGAAGGAAGGAAAAAAAGAAAGGAAGGGAGAAATAAAGATAGGAAGGAAGGGAAAAAAGAAAGAAAGAAAGAAAGGAAGGAAGGAAGGTAGGGAGGAAGAAAGAACGAATGAATGAAAGAAATAAGGAAGAAAAGAAGGAAGAGAGGAAGGAAGAAAGAACAAAGAAAAGAAAGAAAGAAAGAAAGAAAGGCAAATGAATAGAAGGTTGTTGATTCACGGGCTGAAAATGTATTCACACCACCTCCTCCTCTCTCTCTCTCTCTCTCTCTCTCTCTCTCTCTCTCTCTCTCTCTCTCTCTGTGTCTCTCTCTCTCTCTCTCTCTCTCTCTCTGTCTCTCTCTCTCTCTCTCTCTCTCTCTCTCTCTCTCTCTCTCTCTCTCTCTCTCTCTCTGTGTATGTAAACGGCTGACAGCAACTCGATTTGTGGCTTTTTCATTGTATAAAATGTAATCACCTGTACCTGAATTTGCTTACAAGGACACCCCACGGTACCAACAGGCTTTCCTGACATCATGATACAAGTTTACAACGGAAATGTCACAGCGATTTAACAACAAAAGTTAGACCTATCCTGTTCACAGGTTGAACACACAGCTGAACCGGAAGTTCTGTCGGCCAACAGTCGGAGCTTTACTTTCAATATGGGACATGAAGCGCTGACGTCACAAGATAATAGTCCTTCTTTGAGACTCTTTGGTGACACACACACACACACACACACACACACAATTTGAAGCGATTATGTCAAGCGGTTCGGGAAATACTGATCCTTGGGACAGACAGAAAAACAAACAAACAAACAAACAAAAATCGCGACAAACGCAGAATCCTTTGCCCAGTGTAGAACTGGGGCGAAGAACAACAAATTTTGTCTTTCCCCGAAGTCGGAGTGTGGCTGCTCATGTGGCGGGGTAGTCAAAAACAGTCACACACGTAATGTTCTCATCCGCAGCTGATGCACTTTTACCATAGTGCTTCCGCTGTTGGGATGATCCCTGGAGTCTTTTAGCCAGGGTAGGCCAACAAATTAACAAACAAAACAAACGTAAACTGTCTTCTAAGATGAATTTCTAGCACACGCTCAGACTGAGAAAATATTCATGACCTCCCTTTTATTATTTTGCGTTTTAGCTTAGTGAAAATGGTCCGGATTTAGGCTACTACTACTTCCCTCTTCATGACATGGGTTGTAGGCCAAGCTTATCCTGCATTTTAACGTGACTTTGAAATGGGGATTAGCAGCTAGCAATCCAAACTATTCTGCAGCCTGAGTTCTTTAATTGACTTAACCGGATATAACTAAGAGAATTACGATTCGTCGAAACACTTACAGTTCTGCATTCTTTGTGTGGGTGTGGTGGGAGTCTAGCCATTTTCCCGATGGCCCATACAATGCACCCATTTTGGGGTGCCATTAGGCCTACTGAAACGAACGTAGGTATTTTTCCGTCATCTTGTTCATACATGGGTTCTGCAGACGCGTACAATTTGAAGTTTTCAGTCCAAACCACTCTTAAGGCATAGCTACACTACATATGATTCGATTCACTGCAACCCGATTTTGATCTTTTGTGAGGCATGATGCATGTAGGCCTACAGTTCTACTGTCTAAATAAACCTCAAAAAGTGACATTTTGCTGACGACACAGCTCTGTACAGCACCATCGCATCCCAGCAAGATCAAGATCAAAATCAACTACAGCAAGATCTCCAACACCTTGCTGAATGAGAAAAGAGCTGGGATATGCAATTCCATCCAGGAAAATGTACCGTCCTGCCTGTGTCCAGAAGCAGAACACCTCTTCACCATAGCTACCACCTGCATGGTCACACTCTGGACACCGTAACATCAATGAAATACCTTGGAGTCACCATCCAGAAGGACATCAACTGGGATGGTCACATAGAGAACATCACTGCCAAGGCGAACAGAATGCTGGGGTTCCTGCGACGAAACCTCAAGATCTGCTCGACAGAACTGAGAGGAAGAGCATACCTGACCCTAGTCAGACCCCTGCTAGAGTATGCCAGTTCTGTCTGGGACCCGTACAACATCGAGGCTATACAGAGAAGGGCGGCTCGCTTCGTACTCAACCGCTACCACAACACCTCCAGTGTCACTGACATGATATATCGGTTAGGGTGGCCCACACTTGAGCAGCGCAGGAAAACCAGCAGGCTGACAATGCTTTATAAAATCCAGCAAGACATTGTCCAGGTTGACAACACCAGGCTCATCCCAGTACCGAGCCGCCAGAGAAGAGGACATGACCAACAACTGTCATCCATCCACTGTCGCACTGAATACAGACGAAATTCATTTTTCACTCGAACCATCCGCGACTGGAACGGGCTACCTGGGGTGGCTGTGTCTGCCACCTGTCCCAGCACCTTCCAGACATCCATCAAACAACAATAGATTTTTTTGATTTAAAAAAAAATAATTTTAATTTATAAGGTGTTCCTGTTTTGACGCGGCATCATGTTGGGGATCCACAGGGAGAACCAGCTGGCTGGGTCATTGTAGATTAGGGATTTTTCTTTTTCCTTTGCTCTCTCTCTTTTTCTTTTCTTTTATGTTACTATTTTATTTTATTCTTTTGTTTCTCCGACTTCGGACCTCGACCGAAATAGTGCCATAACAATCAAACTGTTGATTGTGGCCACTTAACCGGAAGAAGAGGAGGAACCTGATGAAACCCTACTAGTTATGTTCACTATATTTGTAGTCCGCCGTACACGAATCTGATGAAATATCTGTATTTTTGTATCAGACATTGTATTTGATTCGGGTATTGCGGTCTACTTGAGTCTAGTGAGCGCAAATAGTAGAGTTATTTTTAGACGGAATTATTTGACGTGAATCTCGACTCACAGACATCGTCACAATCGGATCGTATATGGGTTCAAATCGTATGTAGCGTGACTAACCCTTTGAATAAAGAATGTGTTACTACACCTGTTCCCAATAGTCATTAGTTCAGTGGCAAATGCCAGATTTTACAGATTACCTATACTGGAAATGTTTGGTAACAATGAAGGCTTCGCATTTTTAAAGAAAAGAGCAGATTTTCAGTATTCTTTTCAAGCTCATGGCTGACTGATCTGAACAAAGAAAATTTCAAATATTTTTAGGGCGATGTAGACCCCCACCCCCACCAACAACACAAAAAAGAAAGAAAGAAAGACAAGAAGAAGAAAACAAGAGGCAAAGCCATCAAAGCTCACTCGCTTTGTTCAGAAAAACTTCGATTTGAATATGTCATCTACTGCACCTTTGTTGATGTGCTAGTCAGGAAGTCGGAGTTTCGTGTTAAACGTACTCCACTATAGAGAGTGACTGAATGAATGACTGAATAGCAATACTCACTAAACCCAATACTCTCTAAACCCACTAATCTCAAATGTTATTTGTTTACAGTGTTGTTGTATGTATTCAATTATTAAAATTATTATTGTTTGAAAGCTTGCATTAACATCTATATGTGTGCAAAGTTTGATCGATAAACGCCTTTTAGATCCCGAGAAAAAAACCACGTTAAAATTAGCACAGGCGGACACACACACACACACACACACACACCACACACACACACACACACTGACTTTTGTGTGTGTGTGGGGGGGTGTGGGGGGTGCATTACGGAATCCCTGTAACCCCCCTCTCCCCCAAATCCGCCTCTGCTTTTACCTTACCCACTGACTACCTACTGACATACGCATATTCAATGACAGTCAACATTGTCGTGCTATTGTGTCAGCAAACCTAAAAATAAGTTTACTGGATTTTCCCGCGCCTGGAAAGCCAGACTTCCTCAGAAATCGTTGGCGTTAGCCCTCCTACTCCTATCTTTGCGCTACGTGAAACGCACAAAGTTCTTTCTACATGTACCAATGAGAGAATAATATTTTGAGTGCGGCAGAAAACTGTGTGCATGGTGCTTGTAAATTATAAATGAGAACAAAAACTCTCTAAGTGCCTATAAAATCTTATAGATTTATTTTGATGAAGTGATGATAAAAAGCTTTCGAAATAACAGTATAGTACTTTTAAAAAACCCAACCAACAACACAAGAATAATCTAATATTGTCCTTGTTTCTGCCCCTTTACGAAATGACCTTAGCTTCGAGGCTCCTGCCTGATTGGTGGAAATAATGATAGGCGTTCTTTTTCGGCATTCAGGATTCGCACTACGCTCACCGGCGCGCTTCTGTTTAGTTAGACCACCAACTAGGCTACTATAAGAAACAGCGTGCTTGACTGAACTTCGCACAATTATGCACACACCTTCACACATCGAAGCTGTTGCTTGTCGCTGCGTTGTACTTGCGAATTAGTCAAGCAATAAACAATATAGAAAACAAACAGAAAGAACTGTGACTATGCTTGCGTGGAGATTTTTGCCACTGCGTTGGTGCGCGTGTGCCGTGACGGTTGCTGTTTTGTTCGGCTGCTTTGTTACAGCTACAGTGGCAGGGAGGGAGTTTGAGGTGAAGTATTCTGAGAGCGACACGGTCATACAGGTGGCCAAGTGTTCGGTGAACGTCCCCTCGGGCAGTAAAGACGAGTAAGAAAACAAGTGTAATTATGGTTTTTTTTATATGTCAGTGAATCTCTCTCTTACAGGTCTGAGTCTCTCTGTGTGTCTGTGTCTGTGTCTCCCTCACTCTCTATGCTTGTGATACTATGTGTGTGGAGGGGTGGCAGGAGGTGGTGTGTGTGTGTGTGTGTGTGTGTGTGTGTGTGTGTGTGTGTGTGTGTGTCTGTGTGTGTGTGTGTGTGTGTGTGTGTGTGTGTGTGTGTGTGTGTCAGAATCAGAATCAGAATCAGAATCAGAATCAATGTTTATTTACCTTTAAAACCAATACAAGGTTTTATATGACACTAATAAATATTATAACAATAACGGTAATAATAACAGTATAAAGTTTGAATTACGTAACATTTTTGTTAAATACTTCTTCTTTTCCCCCTTTCTTTGTACTGGTTGCGCTACTGCTTGAGGCAATGAGAGACTTAGTGCGATTTTTCTCACGCCAGAGGGCATGACGCTCGTGTGGGGCTAATCCTCTCTATATTATTAGTTGGGGATAAAGAAAGAGAGAGAGACAGTGAGTGGTCCTACCATCACTCTCTCTCTCACTACGCCCAAGTAAGAAAATCGCGTGATAAGCCCCTAGTGCATTGACTGCCCTCTGGCGTGAAAAATCATATCGCCATAGGTTGACCATTGAGGCGTGTGTGTGTGTGTGTGTGTGTGTGTGTGTGTGTGTGTGTGTGTGTGTGTAAAAGAAGGATGGGGCAGACTAGTTTAAGATTGTATTTTCTTCACTCATTTGTTTTCTTTGGGTTGTTCTGTGTATTTATGTTTGGTTTCTTTTCTTCGTTTTCTATTTTTCTGCATGAGGACTGGGTGAAAAAAAGCAATGTTGCTTAATCTATTATCCTCAATAAAGAAAAGTTATTCATTCATTCATTCACTCTCTCTCTCTCTCTCTCTCTCTCTGTCTCTCTCTCTCTCTCTCTCTCTCTCTCTCTCTCTCTCTCACACACACACACACACACACACACACACACACACACACACACACACACACACACACTAACTAAAAACCCAACAACGAACATACAATTTGTTTACAAGCACAGAACTTCCAGAAGGTGGGGGAACTATTTGTACGGAAGCTGTACATAGAATATTTTACATGAAAAGGCACGTGCAGGGTTACCCTGTTCACTATTGACAAAAGGCGCGTGTGTGTATATGTATGCGTCTGTAGGAGACATTCTATACCACTGTATTTCTCCAAAATTGTTGTATGTAATGTGTGTTTTTGTATAATGTTACCTGCTGTAGCAATTTCATGTACCTCCTGGGGGAGGTTTTTGAAATAAAATAACTTTGACTTTGACTTTGAAGGCTTCTTCCTTTATATTGGGAAAAGGCTCGGAAAAAAAACCCCAGCACTCAAGTAAAGTAGAAATGATAAAAATCTTATCAGACATTCTATGTCTTCCCTTTCTCTTTTGTATTCACACTCTGCATGGTTTGCTGTTTTTTTCAAGCATAACATTGTACAGCTCCCTTTCTTTTGTGTTCACCCCCTAAACACGTGTCTTTCGTCCATGTACAACATATATTCTTTAGCTTTCTTTCCTTTGTATTCACCCCCTAAACACGTGTCTTTCGTCCATGTACAACATATATTCTTTAGCTTCTCTTTCTCCTTTGTGTTCACCCCCTAAACACGTGTCTTTCGTCCATGTACAACATATATTCTTTAGCTTCCTTTCCTTTGTATTCACCCCCAAACACGTGTCTTTCGTCCATGTACAACATATATTCTTTAGCTTCCTTTCCTTTTGTATTCACCCCTAAACACGTGTCTTTCGTCCATGTACAACATATATTCTTTAGCTTCTCTTTCTTTTGTGTTCACCCCCTAAACACGTGTCTTTCGTCCATGTACAACATATATTCTTTAGCTTCCTTTCCTTTGTATTCACCCCCTAAACACGTGTCTTTCGTCCATGTACAACATATATTCTTTAGCTTCCTTTCCTTTGTATTCACCCCCTAAACACGTGTCTTTCGTCCATGTACAACATATATTCTTTAGCTTCCTTTCCTTTGTATTCACCCCCTAAACACGTGTCTTTCGTCCATGTACAACATATATTCTTTAGCTTCCTTTCCTTTGTATTCACCCCCTAAACACGTGTCTTTCGTCCATGTACAACATATATTCTTTAGCTTCCTTTCCTTTGTATTCACCCCCTAAACACGTGTCTTTCGTCCATGTACAACATATATTCTTTAGCTTCCTTTCCTTTGTATTCACCCCCTAAACACGTGTCTTTCGTCCATGTACAACATATATTCTTTAGCTTCTCTTTCTTTTGTGTTCACCCCCTATGTGTGCCTCAAGATCTCAGTCAAGTTGAGTGAAAGACATGTCTAGCAGGGTGCGGATCAGTTAGTGATGGAGGGGGGGGGGGTCCAATGGTTAGCTGGAGTGGGTGGGGTGGCGAAGCTGTACAGAAACTGACAATAATTCGGGCAAAGGTGTACTTTACTCACCCCCTCATGTTTACGACTCTCGATCTCAAAGTTTGGTTCTTTCAGTTTCGTGACAATTAATCACCCAAGGCTGATCCTAACCCTATTCCTATCCCAGAATGTTTACTTATCAGTGAAAATGTTCAATGCGGAAAATTTGAGGGTGTGTGTGTGTCTAAACTACAACTTTTCCCTAATATGAACATAAAAGACGCAATGAAGGCCTCTTCCGGGAGAATAAACAAACAACAAATATGGCATGGAGTTGCATTTCTCCCCCTGTTTATTTTTGGTAAAGGTAAAGATGTGCCACCCTCCCTGCATTTCTCGGTTAATTGTATTTTTCCGTTTTTGCCTTTCTTACCATACATAAAGCTGTATTTTAGGAACATTTTCAGCTAATTCTCTTTTTGGAATACTAACCCTAACCCTAACCCTAACCCTACCCCCCACTATGTACTGCAGTACACCGCGATTTGTCACAGTTGTGGTTCGGTGCGTTTTTCCGTCTTATAGGGTGGGGGGTAGGGGTAAGGGTAGGGCAAGGGTTAGGGATACGGTTAGTATTCCAAAAAGGTTATTAGCTAAAAATGTTCCTAAAATACAGCTTTATGTATGGTAAGAAAGGCAAAAACGACAAAATACAATTAACCGAGAAATGGAGGGGTCCGGAACCTCTGTAAACCCCCACCCACAAAAAAAAATCCGCCTCTGTCTAGGTCTACTTTAGACTAAAAAGTCGTCCACCGGGGAGCGTCTTAGACCGTCAACACGGGTAGCAGTCTTTTAGCCAGGGTACGTGAACAGCAAAAAAACCTGTGCGTCTCTGCCTTACTTACACAATAGGAAAGAAGAATTTCAAAGAAGAACAACTCTAGAGAAGGACTAGTCAAACGAAAAGAACAATAACTCTTGTTGAGATCACGTTTGGTTCTATAAGTAGGAATGGTTTTAAATGTTAGTCTGTTCACGTACCCTGGCTAAAAGACTCCAGGGATCAACTGAACCCAACAGCCGAAGCACTTGAACACTATGGTACAAATGCATCAGCTAGGGATGAGAACATTACGCGTGTGACCATTTTTGATTACTCCGCCACATGGCCGAAAGGCCAAAGAGGGCGTAACACATTATTTCTTCTTCTGTTAGTCATTAGTACGCGAAGAATCAACAATGAACAGAGCGCTTCGCTCACACACACACACACACACACACACACACACACACACACACGCACGCACGCACGCACACACACACACACACACACACTTGACTCTTTTTTCGTTGAGGATCCGTGAGCTTCTTCTTCTCTCTTCTTCTTTCTTTCTCTCATTCTTTTTTTTCCCTTTCTTTCTTTCTTTTGTTTCATCCTCCACCTCCACCTTCTTCTTCTTTTTCTTTCTCTCATTCTTTTTTTTTCCTTTCTTTCTTTCTTTTGTTCTTCCTCCACCTCCTCCTTCTTCTTCTTCTTCTTTTTCTTCTTCTTCTTTTTTTGTTTTTTGCTTGTTTTTCTTTCATTCTTTCTTTCTTACCTCCTCCTCCTCCTCCTTCTTCTTCTTCTTTCTCTTTCTTTCTTCTTTCTTGGTTTCTTTCTTTCTTTCTTCCTCCTCCTCCTCCTCCTCCCCCCCTCCTCCTCCTTTTCTTCTTCTTCTCTTCTTCTTCTTCTTCTCATCCACCTTCATGTTGTTGTTGTTGTTGTTGTTGTTGTTGTTGTTGTACCCTTGGCTAAAAGACTCCAGGGATCATCCCAACAGCGAAAGCACTTGAACACTATGGTACAAATGCACCAGCTAGAGATGAGAACTTTACGTGTGTGGCCGTTTTTGATTACCCCGCCACGTAGGCAGCCACACTCCGACTTCGGAGGATTCATCCGCCTTCATAATATTACAGAATCTGATCATAGGCCCGGATTCTGATCGTATCTCGAGTGTCGGACTAACTTCCTGAACTAAAACTCCCTTTCCGCTCAAGTTGGTTATTCGAAGTGTTAGTGGGTCAATGTGTTTGAAACTTATGTATCAACAAAAGACCACGCACACACGCACGCACATACACACGCACATACGCAAGCACATTCACGCACACACACACGCTCGCACATTCACGCACACACGCACACTCACGCACACTCACGCACGCAATAAATAAAACATTCATAAACGTGTTTTTTTAATCCCCTTTCTCTCTGTCTGTCTGTTGGGTTTTGTATTTTTGTTTCAATTTGTTCTTATAACATTATTTCTTAGTTTTATACTTAAGTTTGTTTATACACTACCTATAATTCTGCTTTCTGTTTTGTTGCATATATATAACACAAAATGAAAAAACCTCCAACAAATCCGTGATGGTTCTATTTTAATTTCAAGCTTTCGAGAGGGTGTCCTCTATATATCAAAATTGTGTCAGATTATCCAAATGTCAAACCATTTAACAATTTTTTGGGGGTGTGTTCTTTTGCAAATGTGACTCATATATGAAAATAGGAGTGCTAGTATCGCACTAGGTTATCGTTAAATTTATTTGGGTCACTAACCTTTTCCATCTATGTCGTAAATTACGCGATGCAGTAAAAGACAGATTGATAAGGATGGAAAAAATCACATACGCGCGCGCGCACGCATGCAAACACACACATTTACACGCGCGCGCGCACATGCACGCACTCACAGAACACACGCACACGCACGCACGCACACACATACATACATGTAAATAACATGTGCACGCATGCTCGTTCGCGCGGAGGCACCCACACAATACACAGACAGACACACACGCGTTGTACACGCACACACGCACGCACGGCACACGCACACGCACACGCACACACACACACAACACACAACACACACACATACACACACACACAACACATACACACACAACACACACAACACACACACACACACACACACACACACACACACACACACACACACAACACACACACACGCGCAGCACGCGCGCGCGCGTGATAACTAATGAAGACGGAAGACTCGATGAAAGATAAGGCCGATTATATATGGGGTGGGGAAAGTGACACTAGCCAGAACGTTTTATCACCCGACACTTGACATAATGCGGAAAGAAAATGAATAATAACACACTTAAAGATAACGAGAGAGAGAAAGAGAGAGAGTATGAGAGAGAGAGAAGAGAGAGAGAGAGAGAGAGAGAGAGAGAGAGAGAGAGAGAGGGAGAGAGAGGAGAGAGAGAGAGAGATAGGAGGGAGAGGAGCAGAGAGAGAAGAGAAGAGAACTAGAGAACTCAGAAATATTTTACGACACACTACAAGACTATTGACGCGTGGGAGGATTTGAGAGGAGGAGAGAGGAGAGAAGAGAGAACTCAGAGAACTCAGAGAAACTCAGAAAATATTTTACTGTACATCGGCCTTGGGCCACACTACAATGGGAAGGTGGGGTGGAAGGGGAGATCAAACTATTAAACAAAACTTTTGACAAAACAAAACATAAATAAACAGAGAGAAAAAGAACAGAACAGAAAACAAAGCCTGTAAGCATCACATATACATCACTAAAAAAACAATCATTATACAGTAGATGGAAGATCATAATAAACTATGTGCATAGTCATACGCACATTGCTCGTTCATCGCCTTAATAAATACGCCATGCTTTATATTACCCAGAAGGAAGGAATTGTTAAAAAAGCAAAAACATTAAATTATGCAATTATGAATCCTAAATTGGCATAGACATACTCTTACACATTCTAAAAAGACCTCAGCATTTTCTTCCTTTCGTTAAATGCATGGAAAACATACCGAGACAGGTTATGTCTGTGAGTACTATTGCTTGCAACAAGCAGTTGACATAAAGGTAAACGGCAGCATTTTTTCAAAAATGTAATTCTTAGAGTGATATACATTGGACATTCTAGTAAGAAATGTTGTTCATCTTCCACTCTGGACTTACACAATGGACACATTTTATCTTTAACGTTTTCACTATACCGATGGACGTTGTTATTAATTGGTAAAACATTACATCGTATCTGGGACATGGCAAACCGAAAACAACACTCCATTGTACAAACATATGTTTCTTTTTTCAGGTTTTAAAATATCTATAGTTGTTGTACCTGTTTCGGTCCCTGATAGACCCAGACCATTCCTGGATGTAAATGTCAACTAATCTTTGTTTGAACAAACGTAGAAAAGCTTTCACGTCTCCAACGCCTTGCTGGAGCCAGACAATATTAAACCCAGTTTCACAGAGAATTTGCCTTATTTGTGATACCCAACAATTTGTTCCAGATTCATTAAATTAAGCAACATTAAATAAGGATGATAGGGTAATCTGTGAGAATGCATCTGTAGTATTTTGAACCAGTATCGTACAGAATCTGTATAAGAGTTAACATAAAGTGGATAACGTCCTAGATCACCATAAACCACAGAGAGAGAGAGAGAGAGACAGAGAAATTAAGACAGAGACGAGAGAGAGAGAGAGAGAGAGAGAGACAGAGACAGAGACACAGACAGAGAGAGAACGAAACTTTTATTGAGGGAAAAAGAGTAAGCACACAATGGGCTTTTTTACATCTTGCCCCCAAACAAACATATGGAAAAAAATCAAATATTCAACACAAAAATAATGAAAAAACGTGCAAAAATAATCATCGAACAATTATCCATGAAGAAGAAAAAATAGATGCGAGAACAAAACCGTTAGTTTCTCCCTCCCCGATTCTCATTATTCCCCCCCCTATACCACACCTACCCCCCTCTCTCTCTCTCTCTGTCACCATAGAATCCTCTCTCTCTCTCTCTCTCTCTCTCTTCTCTCTCTCTCTCTCTCTCTCTCTCTCACACACACACACCACACACACACAAAAGGAGGGGAAAGAAAGAAAGAAAGAGAGAGAGAGATAGAGAGAGAGAGAGAGAGAGAGAGAGAGAGAGAGAGAGAGAGAGAGAGAGAGAGAGAGGAGAGAGAGAGAGAGGAAACGCATGAAATAAGGTAAATACTAAACCTGTAAATAATTTAACAATAACAAAGCAGATAATGTGCATACATATCAACATATCAAAAAGTAGAAACATATTTGAAACTACAGAATTGGGTTAAGCAACATTGCTTGTATGTTTCATCATAAGATACGTGTGGTACTTTTCTTAAAGACATTAATGTCAACTCTTGGAAGAGGTATTTTTATTTTTAAAACATTACGAACAAGGTTAATTTCAAATTTATTTTTTAATGTTGGAGGGGCATTATCAGACATTAATCTAAACATAATTTTTTTTTTGGGGTACACAAGTTTCCATTTTAGAGGTAGAATTTATAAACGCTGATAATCAATTAGTGTAAGGGAAGAGGATTTCAGAAGGATCAATTTCAATGCACGTCTATGCAAACTGCATAATGGTTTAAAATGTTTCTCACTTGCCAAATCCCAAGTTGTAGAGGCATAGTTGATGTGTGACTGGATATAAGCATTGAAAAAAAGTTTACGACTCTCTAAATCAAGAAAAGACTTTTTCGATACTTGCTTACAAACCATAGATGGGACAATGAAATGGTTGTGATCAACAATAAGTCCCAGAATTGTATGATGGTCAACCTCTTCCATGATTTCACCATTGATATACAGGGATTGAGAACCAAGGGTCAAGTGTTGACGCTTTTGTCTGGTGGTGATAAGTAAGTATTTACATTTCTTGGGGTGTAGCTGCATGTGGTTAAATTCAGACCATTCCATTGGTTTGTTGATATTGTCTTGTAAAGAAATAAAAACGTTTTCCACTTTACTGTCACAGGAATGTACTGTAGCATCGTCTGCAAACATTTGACATGAAGTTGTTAGATATAATGGTAAGTCGTTAATATTATATTGAGGAGAGAGAGAGAGAGAGAGAGAGAGAGAGAGAGAGAGAGAGAGAGAGAGAGAGAGAGAGAGAGAGAGAGAGAGAGAGAGAGAGAGAGAGATTTGAAATATTTGTTTGAAACATTTGTTTATTGAGGGAAAAGAATAAGCACACAGTGGGCTTGTTTACATCTTGCCTTCGAAACAAAAGAAGAAACACATAATTAAAACTTCCAATAATGAGCAAAAGCAGCAGGGGGGGGGGGGGGGTGGGGTCCTACACATTCATACACCCCTCACCCTTCCCCCCACCCACCCCAATCTTGCACACAGCACAGTAATCATATGAACTAATATAAATTGAATTAACAAGAATCAGGAAGAAGGAAAAATCGATCTAAACAAAATGTATTATGGGTATAACAACATCATCAAAACACAAGAAATTACGTTCTTCCTCCATCGTCTCCCTACCTCCCCCCCCCCCCCCCCCCCCCCACACCTACTCAAAGAGAGAGAGTGAGAGAGAGGAGAGAGAGAGAGAGAGAGAGAGAGAGAGAGAGAGAGAGAGGAGAGACTCAGACTCAACTCAACTCAACTCAACTCACACATTTTAATGATTAGGCCTTGTGCCCGTATCACATATGGGTAGGGGGGGGGTGAGTAAATAAATCATAACATAAACAAAAGTTGTTATAGGATAATAGAAAAGAATAAGGAGGAAATGCGGCATTGCGAGTAAACATCAAAGAAATGTCAACATTCATTTGTTCAAAATTGTCACATTTGTGCATTGAAAGAGAATCGTGATACTATAATACAAAACAGTAGTTTCATTACCATTATGTTGAATCGCATTGACTATATGTCGACAACAGCAATTTATAGTAAATATTATACACAATGAACAAGAAGGGGGTGGGCAGTGGAAAGGGAAATCTTTCACACACACACACACACACACACACACACACACCACACTCACACACACACACACGTTCACTCACACTCATGACTCACAGAGACACACAGAGAGAGAGAGAGAGAGAGAGAGAGAGAGAGAGAGAGAGAGAGAGAGAGAGAGAGAGAGAGAGAGAGAGAGAGAGAGAGAGAGATACGCGTGAGTGTTGCGAGGGGGAGGGGGGTGATGCGCACTCACATATCTACTCCTAGCTACTTTTGTGTCTGCCTGTTT
>CM065685.1:5548625-5566125 GCA_017654935.2 Phymorhynchus buccinoides | reverse complement strand
TTCCGACCTCCATGATCACGATTTTTTAATAGCATAGTCCCCCCCAAAAAAAAAAAAAAAAAATATATATATATAATATAGGGGAAGACGGGGTAAAAAGCGCATGGGCGGGTAAGAAGCCCACCCCAATTATCTCTTGAAATGAAGCAAATTTCAGTCTCATTTTGCCCATGAGACGAGCGTTAATGTCTAGCATTCGTCTTATGGGCAAATTTGACTGAAATTTGCTTTATTTCATGAGATAATTGGGGTGGGCTTCTTACCCGCCCATGCGCTTTTTACCCCGTCTTCCCCTATATAAAAAAATCGCTTAATCACGGGAAAGGAAATTTAAAACAAAATCAAGGTCAAGGAAAGATCACGGAAACGTTGAGTGAAAATCAAAGGAAATAATGATTGTTGCATGTTTATGCAACACAGTTAAAAATAAATTCATTCTTTATTATACACGTCATTATGTGTTACCTTTGCATGGAGTGATTCGGTACAGCGGGCACCTCACTGTTGCGGACTGTTTCCTGGTGTTGCACTGCCTCCGGGCATTGCCTCCAGGATCGTTCCCACCATCTTTGTATCTACTAATGTCCCATATGTGTCTGTTCCAGACCGGAGGACGTTAAGCAAAATTTCATTCCCGGACAGTTTTTTCACATCAGATATACGTCTGCATCGTTAAACATTTGGGACTTTCCTGGAGTTGCACTGCCTCCGGGCATTGCCTCCAGGATCGTTCCCACCATCTTTATATCTACTAATGTCCCATATGTGTCTGTTTCAGACCGGAGGACGTTAAACGGATTTTCATCCTTTTATCATCCGGACAGTTTTGACCAGTCTGATGGGTGGTCGGTTTACTGAGGTTCGACTGTACTCGATGGCTCAGAGTCAAAACGGACTATCTACAGATGATCCATTTACTTACTATGGAACATAGTGCGAAACATAATAACTTGTATTCAATACAAGCGCGAAATCGCAATAGTTTGTGGCACGCGGTCTATTTTTACCACTCCAATCATGAGTCACCTCCCCTGGCTTTTCAATAATTTTAATCTGTAAACCAGAATGTTATCTCTGCACCATTTCGTAACTTTTTATATCTTTTGGAAAACATTTAAGACTATGTATCCTACTTATACTCATCAAAAGAAGCACCGCATACTCGTCGTGTCTGTTGTAGTGTCTGTATTATGTATGTTTATTATTTTGTACGCTTTTAAAATACATCATTTTAAAGAGCGGCCTCAATTTGAAGTGTAGCCTCGATTTGAAGTGCGACAATTTTGTCAAAATGTGGACAATTTTGGACCGACCGACAGACAGACAGACCGACCGACCGACCGACAAAGTGAGTTATAGGTTTGTGGATTGAGCCACAAACAAAAACTGGGGGGTGAAAAATGGGGATTATGCTGCTATTTAAGTTTTCTAAATGAAAGAAACAATGCAAAATAATAAAATGTGTGTGTGTGTGTGTGTCTGTCTGTCTGTCTGTCTGTCTGTGTGTGTATGCGTGTGTGTGTGTGTGTGTGTGGGGGGGGGGGGGTGCGAGCGTGTGTGTGCGCACGCGCGCGCGCGTGTGTGTGCATGTGTGTGCGTGCGTGCGCGCATATGTGTGTGTCCGCACGCGTGCGTGCGTCAGTGCGTCTGTGCAAGCATACACACTCGTGCATGTATGTGCATGTACGCATACGTACGTATAACTGTTGTGTTTGTCTGTTTCAGACTCGTGTGGGTCCATTTGAAACTGAACACCAGCCAACAACAACAACAAGGCTCACACCAAAACAACAACTACAAGCCCAACCTATACCTTCGGTTACACGAAGTAACCACGAAATGCCGCTCCGCTCCATGCCCAACCACTGCATGCAACACCCCTCCATGCCCCGCCCAATGGCCTCCCCTCGCAGCGCGAGGATTCCTCAAGGACAAATCCGCGGAGCTGCAGGTGGCTTGGGAACGCTCCGTCAACCTTGACCTCGATGACGTAGATCCTCAGCACGCGTTCACGTGCCTGACGCAATCTTCAGATGACACAAGGCGTGTGGAAGTCGACTCCGTTGCGGCTAAGAAACGAACCTGGAAGTTGAAAAAGAAGAAGAAAGACCAGAGAACTTCTAACGTTTTGTTGATAATCGAAGTGATGGAAGGGGAAAGGGGGCATAAGTCTGTCGTGACATTATCCAACAATTCTGGTTTGGTTCAGTTTTACAACTCGTCCACATCGTCTAAGGATCTGACCTTGGTGAAGGTCGTGAACTCTGAAGAGGTCATTTCCGTTACCGTGTTGGTGGCCCAGAACTCCTCGCCCTATTCCTCTTTGCTACCCGTTGACCTTGACCTGTGGATATGCAAGGTGATGGTCGGTGACCACCAGAACGTCTGTAAGACACCATCATCATCATCACCACCACCACCATCATCATCACCACCACCACCATCATCATCACCACCACCACCATCATCATCACCACCACCACCGACAAGTGGATGGACAATTTTGTTATGTGTATCGGTTGGCTTAGCCATACTTGTTATTGCTTTAGCGGTGATTTTGATCGTGGTTTGGCTGAAGCTTTGTAGAATGAAAAGAAAGAATGGTGAGAAAGAGAGGGAGAGTGGTTGCAAACTGAACGAGATGAGCAGTGTTCAGGATGCCATGATGTCGGGGCGCACGCCAGTGCAAGAGGGGCAGTTTCACTCCCGAGATGAAGAAGAAGACGAAGAATGTCAGAACTTTAAAAACTTTCACAAAACGAAGATCTGAGATATGTTCGCAAAAGATTTTGAATCTTAATGCATACTTAACCCTTTCACCGCCAAAGTCGCATTTTAGCACCACAGTAATTTAACACCTATGTCACTAAAAAACATCAAATCGGGGTCTATTATCCAAAGACCCTATTGTCTTAGTTTGGGGAAGTAAAGATAGACCTAATTTTATATGTCACAGAAGAATCCCCAATACTGCAGATGGATTTTGTTCTCTACCCAGGTAATTTCAATTGACATTTCTGGCTGAAATATGGCTGGCGGTGAAAGGGTTAAAGCTCGCACACGTGCACACTTGGATACACAGACACACACAGACACACACACACACAGACACACACACACACACACACACACACACACACACACACACACACACACACACACAAAGAGGGCAGGATGAAAAAAAGCTTTATCAGCTTATTCTTTAACCCTCAATAAAGATTATTTTGACTTGACTTGACTTGACTTGACAAACACACACACACACACCACACACACACACACACACACACACACGATGAAAGCCAGTGTCCGTGTGTGGTGTTTTTCTCTGGCCTTCTGGGCGACTGGGCAGCTGTTTAATGTGCTTGCCACCTTGTGTTATTGGAGGCTTCCAAGAGGAAGCCTCCATATTAATTTCGGGCAGGGCATCACGTGACTTTTTACTGTGGAGATCACGTGATTTGGGTCCAGTTCCATGGTGCGTGGATCAGCACGTGACCTGCTGGGCGCATCAGAGTTGTCTTCCCTTTGTCATTGAAGTTGTTGGAGGCTTCCAAGAGGAAGCCTCCATATTAATTTCGGGCAGGGCATCACGTGACTTTTTACTGTGGAGATCACGTGATTTGGGTCCAGTTCCATGGTCCATGGATCAGCACGTGACCTGCTGGGCGCATCAGAGTTGTCTTCCCTTTGTCATTGAAGTTGTCTGCCCTTTTTAATTGAGCGTGCGACTCTACATGTAATGTAGGTCCGTGGGTGCGATGCGCTGGTGGATCATTGAGAACCTCATGAATATGCATCAGCCTAACAGACTGGTGACCAGAACATGTTAACCGACAGAGTTAGGCTATGACTGCGTCAATCTCTCTCTCTCTCTCTCTCTCTCTCTCTCTCTCTCTCTGTTTCTTTTTCTCTGCCTTGCACGGCTTCCAATTTTGTTTCCACATACTATCTCTTTTTGTCTCTGTCTCTTGCCCTGCCTTTTCCTGCCTCTCTCCCTGCTCTCTGTCTCTGTCTGTCTGTGTCTGTCTGATTGTCTCTCTCTCTCTCTCTCTCTCTCTCTCTCTCTCTCTCTCTCTCTCTCTCTCTCTCTCTCTCTCTCTCTCTCTGTCTCTCTCTCTCTCTCACACACACACACACACACAAAGCAAAACAAAAGCATGTTATTGCTTACTCTATTACCCTCTATAAATAAAATTCATTCAATTCAATTATCTCTCTCTCTCTCTCTCTCTCTCTCTCTCTCTCTCTCTCTCTCTCTCTCTCTCTCTCTCTCTCTCTCTCTTAACTAGGCTAGGCTAGTAGGGCCTAGTGCGTGCGTGCTTCCACCACACTTTCTTCACTGGAGTTGCTGTGGTCTGCTAAACCTCGTTATTCTCTCTCTCTCTCTCTCTCTCTCTCTCTCTCTCTCTCTCTCTCTCTCTCTCTCTCTCTGTGCGTAAGCAGTCTTGCTTTCACTGGAGTTTGTGTCGTCTGCTTAAACTTGCATGTCCAAAAAAATATTATGCATAGCATACGAATAGCATGCAAAAAAATTGCATAATTTTGAAAGCCAAACGATTTTACATTAAAGTTGTGTATTATTACGCTTCTGCAAAGAGAATTATGAAGAAAACAAATTTTGTGTTGTAAGAACGAGGCGTGAATTGTATGATGATAATACCCTTGACAGGGCCTCATCCTCATTTTGGTATTTTTTAAAAAGTGTACAACCACCATTACTAAACCTTTGCAAAATCACAGAAGTGCATTGCTAAACTTTTGCAAAATCACAGCAAGTGCATTGTTAAAAATAAATAAAAGCTGCATTCATCATAAAAATGACAACAAAAATAATAAAAGGACTGCACACAACATTTTTACTCCTCGCCTTTTAGGCGGGAAAAACCTTTTCAGGGCCTCAAATGGCACACCGTTAAAGGGGCACTCTGACTTATGAGTTTTTGTAAGAAACACGCCGAGATCACCAGGAAAACACCCTTTACAGAGATTGCAACACTTACTTTGCTCTGGTTTTCTATAAGTCAAATCGGCGATTCCTCTTTGGCGGAGGAGCAGGAAGTCAAATGCTTTCACTCAAAGAGAAGGCGAGCGCTGTCTCTTTTCTGATGGCTGCTAAATCGTTTGCACGAAAGTTTTGCAATACAAGCATTAAAAAAAAAAAAAATTAAGGTCAAGATGTGCCACCCCCCTGCATTTCTCGGTTAATTCCATTTTGCCGTTTTTGCCTTTCTTACTAAGCATAAAGCTGTATTTCATTAACCTTTTTTTTTAGCTAATAACCTTTTTGGAATACTAACCCTATCCCATAACCCTAGGCCATTATCTAATAGGACCCCCCCCCCCCCCCCCCCCCCCCATGTACTGCAGTGTACGGCGCCATTTGTCACAGTCGTGGTTGATTGCGTTTTTCCGTCTTGTAGGGTTGGGTGGGTGGTAAGGTTAAGCTTAGGGCTAGGGTTAGGGCTAGGGTTAGTATTCCAAAAAGGTTATTAGCTAAAAAGGTTAATAAAATACAGCTTTATGTTTGGTAAGAAAGGCAAAAACGGAAAATTGCAATTAACCAAGAAATGCAGGGGGGGGGGGGGGGGGGGGGGGGGGCACATCACATTTACCTTTACCCGTTTATCTAAAGGAGTTTTACTCACAACAAAAGAACCAGATCCATTTTGTTTGTTACTGCACTACAAAAAAAAAAAGAAAACGCTTCAACCACAATAAGTGAACTTCACCCACCCAATCCAAAATGGCTTTTCTCCAGTATCTCTGCCAAAGAGGAATCACGCTGTTTTTACAGTTTAATTTCTAGGAAACCACAGCAAAGTGAGTTTTCTGATCCTTGAAAAGGCTGTCTTTCTGGTGATCTCGACATATTTCTTGCAAAAACTCATCCGTCAGGGTCCACCTTTAAAACATTCTTGCTACCCCCCCCCCCCCCCCCTCCCCCTTCCCCTTTGCCAATCGCTAACTATACTAAGCTACTGTCGGCCACGCTCCACCCCACCCCTTCACTCCACCGAAGCCTTTGCAAAATCACAGAAGTGCCTTGCCAAACTTGCTAAATCACAGCAAGTGCATTGTCCAAAAAAGATAAATTAAAAAATGCATTCATCATGATAATAACAAAAACAAAAGTAAAATGACTGCACACTTAACATTTTTATGTTTCGCCTTTTTGGCAGGAAAAACCTTTACAGGGCCTCAAAACAAAGCGAAATGTATCATGTCAAATGGATTTCATTTAGCAGACGATATTCGGGGGGGGGGGGGGGGGGGGGGGGGGGGGGGGGGGGGGGGGGGGGGGGGGGGAGGTATACTGTGAAGCAAAGCTGTTCGTTTTGCTATTACTCGGATATTAGAAACAACATTTTTTCTTTCTGTATTGCTTGGCATTGTAAATTCATCAAACCCTTTCTTTTGAAGAAATACTTACGGATGGATTTTACATTCTTCTATCCTCACGTTCATTTATCAGTTGACTATTCCTTGACCCCGCCCCCTTTCTTCTTCATCCGTGTGCATCACACGACCGTTGAGAGACTCATGAATATGCTTTAGCCTAGCAATCTGACCAAAAGCTATGGAAGCAGGGTAAGTCTCTATAGGCCTAGTACAAAGGTTAGCAGACGGACACAATCATTTGACAGTCAAAGATGAACATGAGCCAAGTTTGGTTCTTTTCAGTTTCATTCACACAACCGTAGGCTGAGCCTAACCATACTCTCGTTGTGTTTATGACTCTATCTCAAAAGTCAAAGTCTGGTTTCTCTCAGTTTCATGACAACAACCCTAGGCTGATCCTAGCCCTGTTCTCTTCAGACTCTCGATCTCAAAGTCTGATTCTTTTCAGGTTTATGACAACCCAAGGCTGATCCTAACCCTATCCTCATCGTGTTTATGATTCTCGATCTCAAAGTCTGGTTCTTTTCAGTTTAATGACAACAACCGTAGGCTGATCCTAACCCTATCCTCTTCGTACGACTCTCGATCTCGAAGTCTGTTTTTTTCCCCAGTTTTATGACAATAACCCTACGCTGATCCTGGCCCTATCCTATTCATTTGTATGGCTCTCAGTATCAAAGTCTGGTTCTTCACAGTTTCACAACTACCCTAGGCTGTAATTCTGATCGTAACCATATCCTCTTCATGTTTATGACTCGATTTCAAAATCTGGTTTATTTCAGTTTCATGACAACATGTATAGGCTGATCCTAACCATATCATATTCATGATTGCGACTCTCGATCTCAAAGTCTGGTTCTTTTTAGTTTCATGACAACTCTAAGCTGATCCTAACCCTATCCCCTACATTGTTTATAATTCTTAATCTCAAAGTCTGGTTCTTTTCAGTTTAATGACAACAACCCTAGGCTGATCCTAACCCTATCCTCTTCGTGTTTCGGTTCTCGATGTCAAAGTCTGGTTTCTTTTAGTTTCATGGCAATAACCCTAGGCTGATCCTAACCCAATCTTCTTTGTGTTTATGACTTGATCTCAAAGTCTGGTTCTTTTCAGTTTCGTTACAACAACCCTCCCTGTCAACAACTTAAGGCTGATACTACCCTTATTCTCTTCATGTTTATGACCATCAATCTCAAAATCTGGCTTCTTTCAGCTTCATGACAATAAACCTAGGCTGATCCTAACCCTATCCTCTTCATGTTTATGATTCTCGATCTCAAAGTCTGGTTCTTTTCAGTTTCATGACAACATCCCTAGGCTGATCCTAACCATATCATCTACGTGTTTACGACTCTCGATCTCAAAGTCTGGTTCTTTTTAGTTTCACGACAATAACCCTAGGCTGACCTTAGCCCTATCCTATTCAATTTTATGGCTCTCGATCTCTCAAAGTCTGGTTCTTTTCAGTTTCACAACAACCCTAGGCTGATCTTAACCCTATCTTCTTCATGTTTATGACCCTCGATCTCAAAGTCTGCTTTCTTTCAATTTCATGACAACCCTTGGCTGATCCTAACCGTGTCATGTTTACGACTCTATATCAAAGTCTGATTCTTTTCAGTTTTACAACAACAACCCTAGGCTGATCCTAACCCTATCCTCTTCATGTTTATGACTTGATCTCAAAGTATGGTTTCTTTCATTTTCATGACATCCCTAGGCTGATCCTAGCCTTATCTTCTTCATGTTTACTACTCTTGATCTCAAAGTCTGGTTTCTCTCAGTTTTATGACAATAACCCTAGGCTGATCCTAACCCTACTCTCTTTATGTTTACTACTCAATCTCAAAGTCTGGTTCTGTTCAGTTTTATGACAACAACTCTAGGCTGATCCTAACCCTAAACTTTAAGTGTTTATGATTCTCGATCTCAAAATCTGATTTATTTCAATTTCTTGACAATGACTATAGGATGAGCCTTGCCGTATCAGATTCATTTTTATCGCACTCGATCTCAAAGTCTGGTTCTTTTCAGTTTCACAACAACCCAAGTTGATCCTAACCCCTCTATTCTTTTCATGTTTACGACTCTTGATGTCAAAGTTTGGTTTATTTCAGTTTGATGACAATAACCCTAGGCTAACCCTAACCCTACTCTCGTCGTGTTTATGACTGTCTCAAAAGTCAAAGTCTGGTTTCTTTCAGTTTTATGACAATAACTCTAGGCTGATCCTAGCCCTACTCTATTAATTTGTATGGCTCTCGATCTCAAAGTCTGGTTATTTTCAGTGTCATGTCAATAACCCTAAGCTGATCCTACCCCTATCCTCTATTATTTTCGTGTTTACATTACAGGAGTACATTTTATGTACTTGTGTATTTTTATTTCTTTATCCATTTTGTCTCACTGTTTTAAAATGATTTTACGTTATAAGTGTTTTAAAATGCTATTTTATTAGTATGTGTGTGAGTGTCATTCATTTAATGTTTTTCCACTAATCGTGTGTGTGTGTGTTTGTGTGTGTGCGCGTGTGTGTGTGCGTGCGTGTGTGTGTCGGTGTGTGTGTGTGTGTGGGGGGGGGGGGGGGGTGAATGTTTATTAATATTGAATATAATGTGCCTTTTTTGTGACTATTGTATGTACAAATTATAGTAAGTTGTTATTTTATGATGCATGCAACTGTATTTCAGTCCTATATATCTCTGTCTCTGTTTGTGTGTCTCTCTCTTCTCTCTTTCTCTGTCTGTCCCTCTGTCTGACTCTCTGTGTCTCCGTCTCTGTCTTTCTCTGTCTGTCTGTCTGTATGTTGTCTCTCTTTCTCTCTCTTGTTCTCTTTCTCTCTCTATCGTTATAAGTGTGGGTGTGAGTGTGATTTGTTAATAGTGTGGCCTGGGCGTCTTTAAGTGTCCATCAGTGTGAGTGTTTCAAGTTGGTTGCGAAAGTGTACTGTAGATTATGTCATTCATTATTTGGGCGTGATTGAGAAATTGACTGAGGGATCAGGGAAGGGGGGTGTTGGTCAATGTTTGATGTATACTTTTTGTTCATTGTGTTTACTATTCATTTTAGTGATTTATGTAAAGCGCTTAGAGCTTAAAGATTAGGCGCTATAAAAGTTGTCTTCGTGTTTATTACTCTCGATTTCAAAGTCTGGTTTCTTTCAGTTTCATGACAATAACCCTAGGCTGATCCTAGCTCTATCGTCTTTGTATTTTGACTCGATCTCAAAGTCTAGTTCTTCCTCGGTTGTTTGCTTTCTGACGGCTTACAAAGATTCGCTCCCCTTGGATGGCTGGTCTCGGGTTCTGCGATTTGAACAAGCCAGGGTGTAGCTGCGCTTTGGGATTCAGAATGAGCAGCGTAGGAGCAACGCCACTGTACGACCCAGCATATGGGACAGCAATAACATTTTAAAAAAGTCTGGTTCTTTTCAGTTTCATGACAACAAACCTAGGCTGATCCTAACCCTTTTCTGTTCATGTTTATGACTCTCAATCTCAGAGTCTGGTTTCTTTCAGTTTCATGACAACGCTAGGCTGATCCTACCCCTCTCCTCTTTGTGTTTATGATTCTCTATCTCAAAGTCTGCTTTTTGTCAGTTTAATGACCACAACCCTAGACTGATCCTAACCTTATCTTCTTCATGTTTATGATTCTCGATCTCAAAGTCTGCTTCTTTTCAGTTTACTGACAACCCTAGGCTCATCTTAACCCTATATTCTTTGCGTTTCCGACTCTCAATTACAATGTCTGGTTTATTTCAGTTTTATGACAACACTCCTAGGCTGATCCTAATCCTATTCTCTTCGTGTTTATGATTGTCAATCTCAAAGTCTGGTTTTCATCAGTTTCATGACAACAATATTGGCCTGATCCTAACCCTATGCTCTTCGTGTTTACAACTTTCGATCTCAAAGTCTGGTTTCTTTCTGTTTCATGACAACAACCCTAAGCTGATCCTAGCCCTATCCTTTTCGTGTTGATGAGTCTCGATCTAAAAGTCTGGGGTTTGTTTTCAGTTTACTCACAACAACCCTAGGCTGATTCTAATCCTATTATCTTCATGTTTATGACTCTTGATCTCAAAGTCTGGTTTCTTTCAGTTTCATGACAACAACTCTAGGCTGATCCTAACCCTATCATCTTTGTCTGGTTTCATGAAAATGTGTAAAGTGTACATTTGTTTCAATTGGTGCTTCTTATTGTTGATGTCACTCTCATTATGTCTTAACGAAAACAGCATTTTGTTATTTAAAAGCCTTTTCTGACATTGTGAAACAAAATCTTGGAAACGTGAACTCTCCATAAGTATATTTTTTAAACAACTTAGGATCACAAATACTTTGGAAGATGAATCTCATCTGCTTACAGAACTAAACCTACATTTTTAGCAATATAATATGATCTCGCTTTATTGCGTTGAACTTCTTTTTGTTCCTGTCTGAGCGATCGATGACAAACGTCTTTTACGACACGTTCATATGTTATGTCACTTTTTCTCTTCTTCTTTCCTAAGGTAACCAACTACATCACGTTGAAGATATTTTGAAAAGACATGTTCATTATTATTTTACACTTTTGAAGTGCAATGCAACACTGTTTAGCCTCCTGTTGATCTTTGATCAACTGAATTTCTTGTAGTACTTGTTGCTTTGGATGGAAATGGTCTTTAGATCTGATGTAGAGCGCAGTTTCCTGTTGTTGTTTTTGTGTGGGGGTAAAATGAGAGGCGAAAACGTCAATTGAAGGGTGGTAAGCTAAAGTAGGGCAAGCTTTTTTTTAACCCGGAGTGCACAACGTGAAGGATGGCGATGAGATTAGCGTCCGATCGGTCAGAGACCCGTATGGACGGTATTCCTAAACGTGAAGCTATCCACACTGGTTTTAACTTGAGCACCACCCCCACACCGCCATCCCCACATACCTCTCAGTCTCAATCTGTCTCTGTTTCTATCTCTGCCTTGGTGTCGGTCTATCCCTCTATATATCTGTCTCTCTGTCTCTGTCTATTTGTCTCTCTCTCTCTCTCTCTCTCTCTCTCTCTCTCTCTCTCTCTCTCTCTCTCTCTCTCTCTCTCTCTCTCTCTCTCTCTCTCTCTCTCTCTCACATATGAGTTTAGTTAGCCGTGTGTGTGTGTGTGTGTGCGTGTGTGTGCGTGTGCGTGCGCGCGCGTGCGTGCGTGCGCGCGCGTGCGTGCGTGCGTGCGTGCGTGCATGTGTGTGTGTGTGTGCGTGACTGCGTGCGTGTGTGGTTGACTCGTACATTGGTGAGAATGACCCCATCCAGAGTCAGTTCAATTTCAGATTGGATGGTTAAAAGATACACATTCTAAAGTGTCGCTGAAAACCGACATTGTGACGCGAATGGCGTCACTTTCCATATTTGGAGATGACCAAGTGCAGCATTGAACGTCTTGTATTTTCTTCTCACTTTTTGTTAGGCAAGAAACGTGCGTATGGATGAATAAGGCAGCAGTTGAAAGCAAAGGTTTTTTTTTTATAGTTTAAAAAAAAAAAATGGTACCTTGCATTCAATCATACACTCAGATAGCAAAAAACACAGTATAATATAAAAAAAATTTTTTTTTAATCATTCAGAAACAATTTTTAGTTGCTGTTCACGGGACTATAAACAATGTAAAAATTAAGGTTGTTAATCTTTCAAGTTCCGATTTATTTGCCCTCCATTTTGTTTTTAGATCTCGACCCTCTCTTGTTTTCTTTTTCAGTGGTTTTTTCTTAGGTCAGTCGGTGTTTTGTGTATTTTGACAAAAATTGCTCAACACCCCCCCCCCCCCCCCCCCCCCCCCCCCACCTCCCCACCCCTTTCCAATATATCAAATCCTGTCTCGTTTATCATTAGCAAGTCTTGAACACCGATTCACGGTCATTGTCAATCTTGTATAAATAATTGAAATTGTTGCTTTTTCCTCACTTTTCAAGCTACAATAGTTTGTTTTATTATTATTGATAATTGGTAATCCTCATATCCTCTCCCTATGATTGGTCGCAGAAATGTCACCAAAGATGGATAAGTTGTTAATTCGATTGTTGTTTACCTGGTGATTGTAAATTATCATCTTCTTCTTTCTCATCATCATCATCATCGTCGTTGTCACCAGTGCCACACATCTATAGTTAACAATGTCCCATATGTACCCTTCGGGTCAATTTCGTTCGTCTTTGTCATCGTCATCTTCATCGTCATCATCATAGCCACCACCATCATCCTCATGATCATGATCATCATCATCGCCTTCATCATCATCATCTTTCTTCTTGTTGTTTTTAACTGCCATTTTCTTTCCCTCTTTTCCCTGTACTTTTACATTCGTCTTTTTTTTCTCACTACCTTTTTGTATGCACTTTTTGTATACGTGTGTGTGTGACAAACTTAATTGGTCTATGTGAATAACATGTGCTTTTATGCATGTATTTTATGTCTTAGTTTATTACATAATGTCCCGTCAGTTTTAGATTTAAGTGCACGCTGAAAAAAGATTTTCTTCATTGAAGACAATAAAGACAATAAAGACATTGGAATTGAATTTGAATTACAGTCCTCTCAGTCTCAGTAATGCATGTATGCGTTACGCCCAATCCGTGAAATTGCCTATTTCATGAAATGGGCAAAATGCTTTGCCCAATTTATGAAATGGGCAATGTATATCACATTTCTGAATCTCCATCCACACAGGTATTTATTAAGATTGATTCAATGGTATCACACTTTTCTAAATTGTATTTGCACCCTCATCCTACCGCCCCCCCCCCCCCCCCTAACTCGACCAGATATGCTAAGCTGGGGCATGACTGAGCCACATGTTGAATCAAACCTTTTATCAAATTAAATCTGAATATAATAATTTTAACCCATCTACATGTGTGATTTCTCATTCGTTTGAACCCATTCTTGATCTCTGAGTGTTTATGAATGGAACATGTTTAGTTTTTATTCCACGCTGCTTTTCTAAATAGCAAGTGTTAAATTGGCTATTTCACGACTGAACTGGGCAAAAGCCCATTTCATGAAATGGGCAATTTCACAGATTGGGCGTAACATATATACTAGTACTACGTACTGTACCTGTCTTGTTTTACATACAACAAAGGCATTTGGTTTGCTATACAGCAATTTTAACGTCAACCTACATGTTCTTCCATAGACCTAGCCATTTTCAAGCAGTAGACCTAATAGCCCGTAACCAAAACAAAGATAATAATAGTAAACTGTCTTCCTGTCTATCTCTGTCTCTATCTGTCTGTCTGTTTGTCTCTGTCTGTCTGTCTCTCTCTCTCTCTCTCTCTCTCTCTCTCTCTCTCTCTCTCTCTCTCTCTCTCTCTCTCTCTCTCTCTCTCTCTCTCTCTCTTTTCTCTCTCTCTCTTTTTTCTCTCTCTCTGTTTTTCTCTTTCTCTTGCCACGCCACGTTTGTGCTCTATGTTCGTATATGTATCAAGGACAGATTGGAAGACTAGGCGTTGCCTAAAATCTTTATCCTTGGAAAATAAAGTTTGTTCTCTCTTTCTGTCTGTCTCTCTTCCTTTTTCTTTCTCTCTCTCTCTCTCTCTCTCTCTCTCTCTCTCTCTCTCTCTCTCTCTCTCTCTCTCTCTCTCTCTCTCTCTCTCTCTCTCTCTCTCTCTCTCTCATTAGGGCAATTTTGCTATTGGCATTAAAAAGTCATTTGTCATTTGTCATCTCTCTCTCTCTCTCTCTCTCTCTCTCTCTCTCTCTCTCTCTCTCTCTCTCTCTCTCTCTCTCTCTCTCTCTACTCTCTCTGTCTGTCTCTCTCTCTCGTGTCTGTCTCTCTCTCTCTCTCTCTCTCTCTCTCTCTCTCTCTCTCTCTCTCTCTCTCTCTCTCTCTCTCTCTCTGAGAAACAGGAATAAGATTTTGATACAGAGGAACCTCCCTTATAAGACCTTAAAAATCATCCAAAATGAGGTCTTTTAATGGAGGGGTCTTGTAAAGGAGATAATTTGAATACTTACAAAGAAGGGCAATGTCTCAGAGAAGTAGGTCTTGTATGGGAGGGAGTCTTATAATGGGAGGTATTATAAGGGAGGTTCCACTGTAAGACGCTAATGTTTCCCTATGAAAGTATTGGGTTGATAATGATAAACGCACCGCACCTTCTTCTTATTGTGTAAGAGAAGTGACATGTTGAACACAATGGACGTCGGGCGTCCGGTGTCATGTTCTGAGTTTACCTTCTGTTCTGAGATTACCACCCCACCCCCACCTCTTATGTGTGTGTGTGTGTGTGTGTGTGTGTGTGTGTGTGTGTGTGTGTGTGTGTGTGTGTGTGTGTGTGTGTGTGTGTGTGTGTGTGTCAAGTCAAGTCAAGTCAAGTCAAGTCAAGTCAAGTCAAAATGATCTTTATTGACGATAAAAGAATAAGCTTGATAAAGCTCTCTCTCTCTGTGTGTGTGTGTGTGTGTGTGTGTGTGTGTGTGTGTGTGTGTGTGTGTGTGTGTGTGTGTGTGTGTGTGTGTGTGTGTGTGTGTGTGTAACCCAAACCAAACCCAAACCAACCCTAACCCTAACCCACCCACAACCCCAATCCTAACCCTAACCCTAACCCGAAACGGAGGATGGCGGAAGCAGGTGATGGATTTGCGCATGCACAGGTAAATTCAGAACAAGGCATATTCAGAACACCACACTCGGTTTTTAACTCATCATTTGATTGGTGTGCAATGAAAATAAATGAGGTATGTGACGTATCATGTGAATGTGTGCTAAAATCAATCATTTGGCCATGAGTACAATACTTGCTACTATTTTTCGTTCTTTCCCCATGGCAACATAGTGATGTGCAAGTCATATTATCACTACCGTATCACTGTGTTGCTGTGGGGGAAAAGCGAAAAATATCAACGTGTACTGTGACCATTGTTAGCAAACATGAGAGTATTGTAAATAAAATACATTGAACAAACATTACGAATTATTACCTTCTAGACGTCGCTACAACACTTTTAAAGTCAACTCCACAGAAATCCTTCATCCCCAGATCCATCCACCTCCTAAACTCATGATCCTTTTAGGTTTAAATGCGTGTTCATCGTGTTAAAAGAAACTATGCATGCTTATCCTTAGACGTGCATGTATCCACATATAATGTGTATCTTTAAGCGTGTATTATGTGTAACTTTTAAATATGTACATTATGCTCACGCATGCTAAATGTCTATGTCTGTATACATTTTATGCATATTTTATTTGTATACTCATGTTCTCCTATTCATGCATGCTGAATGTCGATGTCTTTGTTATTCTGGCTCCTGAACTTTCTCCTTGGGAGATAATAAAGTGAATTTGATTTGATTGACTTGAAAATGAGTGTAAGCTTTCAGTTGGTGTAAATAATAAAATTCGAAAATGTATTTGAATTGCTTGAAAAGTGTTGCTTTTGTGTAGAGAATGTATCACGTGGAAAGTGAAATAACCTGTTCGTTTTATTATATTAAAAAAATAATAAAATGTTTGATTATCAGTTTTTCGTGAAATGTGTTGGGGGGTTTTCTTATGAAATTGAATGTCTGCAACAATGACCAGACAGTATTAGTGATTGATTGGAATGCCGTGTTTTAGGTCAAATACTATGAGCATACAAACGACGTTTTGCTCAAGGAAGGAAAAATTGTGTTTTACGTCCTCTCGGTCATAGACACATATGGGACATTTGTAAATACAAAGATGGTGGGAACAATACTGGAGGCAATGCCCAGAGGCAGTGCAACACCAGTAAAGTCCCGATTTTATTTTTACAATACAGATATGTGCAGCAGTAACCACGCCACGGTTAAACCTCATCGCCACAAGGTTTTTTACCGCCACAAGTATACATTTTGACGTTTTGTTCAATGCAAACGATGTGGTTTAAAATGTGACGAGGGTAATCTGTGTACCAAGAATATGTGGCAACGATTATGCTGATCACATTTTAAGCTGTACATTGTTGAAGCTTACTATATGCTGCTGTTTTGTTGATTTGGTAATAGTTTGTTGAATCATGTACCATTAACCCCTTGACTGCCGTATAACGTATCACATACTGTCTTGATGACATCACTGATGACGTCATCAGATGTAGAGGAATAACTCATGCTAGTTTTTACTCTAACACAGTCAGGAGAGTAATATCCCCAGACCATTTTGCCAGATTGGCTCTATCGGTTGTCTTTTTCATGGCATGATTTGTCCAACTATTTTTTTAACTTTAATTTTCTCTGGCGGTCAATGCGTTAAGTGTGATAAGGACATTTTATTGGTTTGTAAATCAGCCTGCATTTTCACTTGTTATGTAATTTATCCGTTATATATTATTTGGCAAAGGTAACGATGTGCCACCCCCCCCCCCCCCCCCTGCATTTCTCGGTTAATTCCATTTTTTCCGTCTTTGCCTTTCTTACCAAACATAGAGCTGTATTTTTATTAACCTTTTCAGCTAATTGTCTTTTTGGAATAATAACCCTAGCCCTAACCCCTCCCCCCTATGTACTGCAGTACACCGCGGTACACCGTGGCATTTGTCACAGTCGTGGTTCATTGCGTTTTCCCGTCTTATAGGGGTAGGTTGGAGGGGGGGGGGGGGGGGGGGGGGGGGGTAGGGGTAGGGTTAGGCTTAGGGTTATTATTCCAAAAAGATAATTAGCTGAAAAGGTTAATAAAATACAGCTTTATGTTTGGTAAGAAAGGCAAAGACGGAAAAATGCAATTAACCGATAAATGTAGGGGGGGGGGGGGGGCACATCTTGACCTTTACCTATTATTTTTTAAAATAACTGGCTTGTGAGTAGTTCATATTTGTGATCAGGAGAAAAAAATGCTTTTATTTTATTTTATTGTTGCTGCATAAATAATTATATTTTTGTGAGTGTTTTGCTTTGTTCTGATTTGCCCTTCAACGTGTTTGCCTTTTGGTTCAAATAATCTTTATTGACCAACAACACATAACATAATATTCAAATCAAATAACACAAAAGTAACGACATCAAGAAGCCTGTTTTTTGGTCTCTGATTTATAAAAAAAAAACCCACCTCAATACAGAACGTGTGCATTCTTTTTTTTATAAAGTGTGTTTATGTTTTCTTCTA
>CM065685.1:5543625-5546125 GCA_017654935.2 Phymorhynchus buccinoides | reverse complement strand
GGTGGGGCATTGCCTGATAAAATTTTGAACATGAAAACAGCTTTGTTGAATTTTAGTTTTAACTTGAAAGGTAGTATGTCCAAGGCTTTGTAATCATTAGCTGTTAATGTAAAAGATTTAAGAAGAACTAACTTTAATGCCCGTCTATGAAGACTAGAGAGGGGTTTTAAAGTATTGTCACTTGCACCATCCCAGATAGTTGAAGCATAGTTAATGTGGGATTCAATAAACGAGTGAAAGAATATCTTACGCGAGTGGAGGTTTAGGAAGTGTTTTATTTTGGACAACTGATAGATCTTTTTTTGAAACAGACTTACATACCTTAGATACATGATCTGACCAAGAAAGATTATTGTCAATGACAACGCCAAGTATTTTATGACTGCTTACTTCCTCAACAATGTTACCATTAATAGAGAGAGTTAAAGAGCCGAGAGGAAGATTCTGACGTTTTTGTCTAGTTGTTACCATCATAAATTTAGTTTTTATAGGATGCAGGCTCATGTGGTTTAATTCTGCCCAGTTTATGAGTTCGTTGATGCTGTTCTGTAAATTTCGTAATACTACTTCATAGTTAGAGTGATTAGTGTGTAACGTTGTATCGTCAGCAAACAAATCGCACAACGTACTTAGAACTAGAGGCAAATCGTTGATATAAACGGAGAAAAGCAAAGGTCCTAAGACGGAACCCTGAGGAATTCCATACTTTGTTGTTCTAGATGAAGACACGTGACCGTTAACAGCCACCACCTGTTTCCTCTCCATTAAAAATGATGATATAAGTTCTATTGTATTACAAGACAATCCATATAATGTTAGTTTTTTAAGCAGAAGAGAATGGTCTACAACATCAAATGCTTTAACAAAGTCAACTATTAGAGCACCAGTTATTTCATTATTATTGATATTAGTAAGCCATTTATCAACAAGAGTTGTAAGAGCTGTTTGACAAGAGTGTTTCGTTCGAAAACCAGACTGACACGGATGGAAAAGATGAAAGTGGTCAAAATGATTAAGGATGTGTTTGTTCATGTGACTTTCTAATGGTTTTGATAAGACAGACACGATGGAAATGGGTCTATAATTACAAGGGTCAGAACGATCTCCTGATTTAAATATGGGTGTGATTCTCGCTGTCTTAAAAGCTTTAGGAAAATGGTTTTTAGAAATACACAAATTAAATATGTAAGTGAGTGATTCGGATATGACTGGAGCTGATAGTTTAAGAATTTTGCCATCTATGTCGTCTAGGCCTCTGGTGTTTGTTTGTTTTAAATGAACAAGATAATTAAAGACTTCGTATACCGTTAAATAAGGTATAGTTAGTTCGGATGAAATTTCTTTACACAAACAAAAGTCATGAAGATATTTAAGATCATTTTCCTCGGATCTATTGTTTTGTATAATAGTGTTGGCTATTTCAGAGAAATACACGTTAAAGGTTTCTGGAGATAGTTCATTTGTAACATTTTTTTGTGAACTGGATTTTTTGTTATTTAGCTGGTTAATGGCTGACCATATGGATCTACTGTCTGATTTGTTAGTTATTAAGTCTTGAAAATAATTGCTTTTTGACTTTCTCTTCAAGCGATTTACATAATTTCTTTGCTTGCGAGCACCTCCCTCATCCCCCAGAGAGAGAGAGAGAGAGGGGGGGGGGGGGGGAAGTGCGTGCGGGAGTAAGTGCATGTTTCGGTGGTGGTGGTGAGTTTTCTTTGAACATTGTGTAACTCACTTCTATTTACTTCCAATATAATAGAGCTATTTCTGAACCCCTGAAGGGAAATGGGAACATATCGGTGTTATCAGTGCCGAATCATGTTCAGCAGCACGAATTTCCATTTCTATCACAGAACTGGCATGCGGAATCAGACTAATCTGGGACTGAGATTGGCCAACCACAAAGACTCCATTGTGCTTCCAAATTCTGGAAAGGTAGAAGTACTTAGCGATCAGAACAAAAGGGTATTTATGTGTTATAAGCCTGTATGTTTGTCTCTCTCTGTGTAGATGTGTGTGAGAGGGGTAAAGGGGGTTGTGTGTGCGCGCGCGCGTGTGTGGGCGCGCGCGTGTGTGGGCGCGCGCGTGTGTGGGCGTGTGTGTATGTGTGTGTGCGTGCGCGCGCGCGCGCGTGTGTGTGTGTGTGTGTGTGTCGGTGTGTGTGTGTGTGTGTGTGTGTGTGTGTGTGTGTGTGTGTGTGCGCGCATTTTTGTTTGAATGCGTTATGAATGCTAACGTGTGTGTGCGCTTTGATTTGATTTATATCAAGATTCAGCGCCGTATAAATACCGTATGTTGTTGTTGTGTGTGTGTGATCGGTGTGTGTCATCGGTGTGTGTGTGTGTGTGTGTGTGTCAAGTCAAGTCAAGTCAAAATTTTATTTAAAGAAGGACACTGAATAAGCAAAATATACATGCTTTTTTCCATCAAGCCATCTATAAACAAAAGCAAAAACCAAACATACATACACGAAACATAAATTATACTGGTTAAGGACATA
>CM065685.1:5536125-5538625 GCA_017654935.2 Phymorhynchus buccinoides | reverse complement strand
AAGTGGTAAACATTCTATTCTATTTATGTGCACTGATTATTTTGTGTGTGTGTGTTTTTGACTTGAACACTTTTGGTACCAGAACCGGAGTTTATGCCTACTAACCCTTTTGTCTATTTTTAGTAGGAAACCTATGGGCCGCAATCTTGCACTTTATGATACCATTCCTTTCCAGGTGTTGGATGGAGAGTGATGTTGGATTGATCACCTTTTATGTTTTACTGATCTCAGTTTGTTAACTGAAATTCAGATTATGTGTTCTTAGTGCTATTGTACAAGGGAAGCCTTCTAGCCGGTTGGGATTCACTAATTCCCTGCCGACTGAAGCCCCTTGTCTCTAAGCCATAGAGACCTACATCCACCTTCTCCTGTGATTATCAGCAGGGCATCGTGGGCAGGAAGATCATCCCTGACTCACAAGCACCAAGACGGGACCGCCGCCAAGACGCCCCGCACCCAGAATCCGCGAGGAGACCACGCTTGAACCGTGCCATCCCGCGAAGCCGTAACCGGAACGACTGGGAGCTACTCTCATCTGACGAGCAAGCCCAGCCAACCCAGCACTCGCCGATCCCTACGGAGGAACTTCAGCACAGCCATGAGTTAAGTCCCCACGACAGTGCCAAAAATCATTTGAACTTTCCTCCGGACACTGAAAATAAGTGACCCTTCCTGCTTGGGGCTAACCTTCTAGAAAGACAAAAGTCTTGTAAATCCTTTCGGATTCCATTGTTTTTTTATTCATATTTTGTTTTGGCGCCATTGAGCTGCTTTATTATTATTGTTGCATAATCTTATGCAGATTTTGGGAGTAAATAAAATACAAGTGTCAAATAATCCTGAACCCTTTGGTCAGACTGATGAGAGTGGGAGTCTTGTAATTTCATGTAAAACCCTACTTCTCTCTGTCTGCCATTTAGAGCAATTCAACCACTTGTATTTCTTACAACCATACGAGCCAGAACCCGGGCACAAATATAAATTTATTAGATGAAAAGGGGCCGGGAAAGTTGCTCATCTCCCATACCCTAGAGAAGTGGGCTAAAGGCAAATTTTCTACTTGAAAATTTAACACACTAAAAGTCTTCCCTAGAGGCTTAGCCTTTTAACCCATTACCTCGTCACATTCTGTGATATACATAAAATAAGGTCTATCCTTACTTCCCCAAATTAGGACACATAGGGTCTTTGGATAATAGACCCCAAATCTGATGCCTTTTGGTGACATAGGTGTTAAATCACTGTGGGTGCTAAAATGCGACTTTGGCAGTGAAAGGGTTAAAGAAAATATGACAAGGAGGAGAGAGGAGGAGGAATAGGAATAGGAAGGGGGGGGGGGGGAAACAAGAACAAGGAGGAGGAGGAAGAGAAAAAAGAAGAATATTCAGAAAGAGGAGAAGAAAAAGGATGAGGAGGAAAAAGAGGAATGAAAGGAAGAAGAAGAAAAAGAAGAACAAAAAAGCATTTGGTAATTAGCAGTATTAGGAGCCTTTACTTTGCAAATTTGGAGATGAAACTAGGCATGCAACAGTTATCACTTGAAAAAAACCCACCCCAAAACAACAACAACAAACAAGCAAACAAAAGAACACCCTAAGGTCTTCATAGACAATACATACAGCTTCATTTTGGTAAGAACGGCAAAAACGATAACATAGAATTAGCCGAGAAATGTAGGGGGGGGGGGGGGGGGGGGGCACATCTTGACCTTTACCAAAACCTCTTTATAGTGCCCCCAAAACATGCAGTAACCGGTTCATCTGCTGGTTGTCTTCATAAGTTACAGATAAAACTGAACGTAATAAAAGAGAAAGCCAGTTGAAGATGAAGCAGATAAGCTGAAGTAAATTAACCACTGTCCTATTTACAGCAGCATACTGTTTTCATGACCATGGACGATGTCTATAAACTAGAGATAGACTCATATATAAACACTGACATTTTATTGGCCACTGCAAAGAACACATTTTGCAAGAGTGAATGCCCTTGGTGGGTGGGGGGAAGATGGTTGAGTAAACAAGGGCATAACTCTCGCCAATAACTCTATTTGAGGCCACTTAATGGCTGCCATTTGCAAGAGTGAATGCCCTTTCGGATACTGATCAACAAGGGCTTAACTCTTGCCGTCAAGGGCGTAATAACCCTAGCTGCAGTGGCCTATAGACAGATGCATACGTAGGCCTGTGCATTCAGTTTGTGTCTTAGACCAAAATGTCATCGTATCCATCCATTCTACTGATGTTTGTTGCTGTTGTTTTCTTACCTGGGCCTGTATTCACGTTGAGATAGCATGAGACTTAGCATCATGCTAACTTAGAAGCTCTTCCAAAAGTCCTATTAAATCCTATAGGACATTGGAAGAGCTTCTAAGTTAGCATCATGCTAAGTCTCATGCTATCTCAACGTGAATACAGGCCCTGGTTAAAACACTCAAGGGAGCATCCCAACAGCAGAATTGAAGCACTTGAACATTATGGTACAAGTGCATCAGCTAGGGCTG
>CM065685.1:5496125-5533625 GCA_017654935.2 Phymorhynchus buccinoides | reverse complement strand
TTTCACGTGCTAGCAGTCTCTCTATGACCTTCAACTGTGTTGACCCCCCCCCCCCCCTCGTAAAAGGGTGACCGGAAATAAATTAACAGGAAAACAAGTCACAGAAATAAAGTCACAGGAAAAAGGGAACAGGTATAATGTGCTGTGTGGAAATAGAAAACTCAATGTGATGTACTCATGAAATTAGACGCCCATATCTCCCCCTCACCCCTTCCCCTCACCCACCCCCTCTGTTTCTGTCTTTCTATTTATATTTGGTCACATACTTCGGTTATACAATTACATGTATTCATGTTTTAGTGCCGCCATTTTATTTAAAAGGTTAATGCAACCTCAATGTCCTTATCTTGTTTTACTGTTCCTTGCGTTTTATGCCAGAGTTTTATATCAGAGTTATAGGCAACAATTTTTGATTTTGTTGTGTGATATCAGTTTTACTACTCTTACTTTTACCGATTTTCATTCAGTTTTGGGGGGTCAAAGTTTTACTTTAGGCACCCTCTCCTCTCACGGTTACGACCCTCAAAATCAAAGTTTGATTCTTTCTGTTTTATTAAAATACTCGTAGGCTGATCCTACCCATTTCCCTTTGCCTGCTTCTCAGTAAAACTTTTCCTAGCGAAAATTTGAGGTGGGGGGGCACGTAAAGTATAAGATATCCACTTTTTTTAGCATCATGAAAATGATCCACAGCAATAAAGAAGACTTAATTGTACCATGGTTGTTACATGTATACTTAACATTCCACGAGGAAAACCAAGATTTGAACCTCTGTGAAGGCAGGAGTAACAATTAGTTCTACAACCTCGAAGGACAGTACCCTCCATCAATGTGGCGATACATTGGGTGGTTCCAGGCAGAAGAAGCAAGTTCTACAACCTCGAAGGACAATACCCTCCATCAATGTGGCGATACATTGGGTGGTTCCAGGCAGAAGAAGCAAGTTCTACAACCTCGAAGGACAATACCCTCCATCAATGTGGCGATACATTGGGTGGTTCCAGGCAGAAGAAGCAAGTTCTACAACCTCGAAGGACAATACCCTCCATCAATGTGGCGATACATTGGGTGGTTCCAGGCAGAAGAAGCAAGTTCTACAACCTCGAAGGACAATACCCTCCATCAATGTGGCGATACATTGGGTGGTTCCAGGCAGAAGAAGCAAGTTCTACAACCTCGAAGGACAATACCCTCCATCAATGTGGCGATACATTGGGTGGTTCCAGGCAGAAGAAGCAAGTTCTACAACCTCGAAGGACAATACCCTCCATCAATGTGGCGATACATTGGGTGGTTCCAGGCAGAAGAAGCAAGTTCTACAACCTCGAAGGACAATACCCTCCATCAATGTGGCGATACATTGGGTGGTTCCAGGCAGAAGAAGCAAGTTCTACAACCTCGAAGGACAATACCCTCCATCAATGTGGCGATACATTGGGTGGTTCCAGGCAGAAGAAGCAAGTTCTACAACCTCGAAGGACAATACCCTCCATCAATGTGGCGATACATTGGGTGGTTCCAGGCAGAAGAAGCAAGTTCTACAACCTCGAAGGACAATACCCTCCATCAATGTGGCGATACATTGGGTGGTTCCAGGCAGAAGAAGCCAGTTCTACAACCTCGAAGGACAATACCCTCCATCAATGTGGCGATACATTGGGTGGTTCCAGGCAGAAGAAGCAAGTTCTACAACCTCGAAGGACAATACCCTCCATCAATGTGGCGATACATTGGGTGGTTCCAGGCAGAAGAAGCAAGTTCTACAACCTCGAAGGACAATACCCTCCATCAATGTGGCGATACATTGGGTGGTTCCAGGCAGAAGAAGCAAGTTCTACAACCTCGAAGGACAATACCCTCCATCAATGTGGCGATACATTGGGTGGTTCCAGGCAGAAGAAGCCAGTTCTACAACCTCGAAGGACAATACCCTCCATCAATGTGGCGATACATTGGGTGGTTCCAGGCAGAAGAAGCAAGTTCTACAACCTCGAAGGACAATACCCTCCATCAATGTGGCGATACATTGGGTGGTTCCAGGCAGAAGAAGCAAGTTCTACAACCTCGAAGGACAATACCCTCCATCAATGTGGCGATACATTGGGTGGTTCCAGGCAGAAGAAGCAAGTTCTACAACCTCGAAGGACAATACCCTCCATCAATGTGGCGATACATTGGGTGGTTCCAGGCAGAAGAAGCAAGTTCTACAACCTCGAAGGACAATACCCTCCATCAATGTGGCGATACATTGGGTGGTTCCAGGCAGAAGAAGCAAGTTCTACAACCTCGAAGGACAATACCCTCCATCAATGTGGCGATACATTGGGTGGTTCCAGGCAGAAGAAGCAAGTTCTACAACCTCGAAGGACAATACCCTCCATCAATGTGGCGATACATTGGGTGGTTCCAGGCAGAAGAAGCCAGTTCTACAACCTCGAAGGACAATACCCTCCATCAATGTGGCGATACCCATCAATGATTGGGTGGTTCCAGGCAGAAGAAGCAAGTTCTACAACCTCGAAGGACAATACCCTCCATCAATGTGGCGATACATTGGGTGGTTCCAGGCAGAAGAAGCAAGTTCTACAACCTCGAAGGACAATACCCTCCATCAATGTGGCGATACATTGGGTGGTTCCAGGCAGAAGAAGCAAGTTCTACAACCTCGAAGGACAATACCCTCCATCAATGTGGCGATACATTGGGTGGTTCCAGGCAGAAGAAGCCAGTTCTACAACCTCGAAGGACAATACCCTCCATCAATGTGGCGATACATTGGGTGGTTCCAGGCAGAAGAAGCAAGTTCTACAACCTCGAAGGACAATACCCTCCATCAATGTGGCGATACATTGGGTGGTTCCAGGCAGAAGAAGCCAGTTCTACAACCTCGAAGGACAATACCCTCCATCAATGTGGCGATACATTGGGTGGTTCCAGGCAGAAGAAGCAAGTTCTACAACCTCGAAGGACAATACCCTCCATCAATGTGGCGATACATTGGGTGGTTCCAGGCAGAAGAAGCAAGTTCTACAACCTCGAAGGACAATACCCTCCATCAATGTGGCGATACATTGGGTGGTTCCAGGCAGAAGAAGCCAGTTCTACAACCTCGAAGGACAATACCCTCCATCAATGTGGCGATACATTGGGTGGTTCCAGGCAGAAGAAGCCACAGTGACAACAACAATACAACAAAGACGTTTTCTGTGACTTTTTTTCCTGTGACTTTTTTTTACCTATCAATTCTTGCGATTTTTCTTCAGTGACTTTATTCCCTGTGATCTTAAAATTCTTTCCTACAATCTTATAAAAGTGCATTCTAGGCTGTGAGCATGAGGGAGTGACTAAAGGACCCCCCTCCCCCCCCACCCCCCCCCCCCCCCCCCCCCCCCCCCCCCCCCCCTGTTTTGGTTGGCAACGGTCAAAACAGACTTCGAGGTATGGTGTCACTTTTCGCTGGTTTTATGTCTGCTGCCTCAGATACTTCTGTCTGTTTGTCTGTTTGTCTTTGTCTATCTGTCTGTCTCTTTCTAGATCTCAAGTTCTTTCCCTTCATCCTATGTCTCTCTCATTCTCTGTCTCTGCCTGACTGTCTGTCTCTATGTGCGCGCGTGTGTGCGCGTGCGCATGTGTGTGAAATTGTGTGTGGTGCGCGCGCGTGTGTGTCTGTCTGTTTCAAGTTGTGTGTGTGTGTGTGTGTGTGTGTGCGTGCGTACGTGCGTGCATGTCAGTGTGCGTGTGTGTGTGTGTGTGTGTGTGTGTGTGTGTGTGTGTGTGTGTGTGTGTGTGTGTGTGTGTGTGTGTGTCCATTTGTCCGTCTCTCTGTCTCTCTGTCTATGCATATGTCTGTCTGTCTCTAAATAGATGAACAAAACACAACAAACAATAACCAAAACAATCAAATGAATAACACTGAAATGAATTGGGCGTTTTCTTTTGTCGTTAATTCGTTCATTCTCTATTCAGCCTATTTTAAAAAAAATGTCGTTTGATCATCTTGAAAAGGAAGAAATAAGGAATCACGTACAGGCCTACCCACATAAGGCATAAGTGTCTGCATTGTCCATTGTACAAACGCACATGGAAAGTTGTCTTCCATCGTGTAAAATAAGATAACATAAAAAAATACAACAAATTAAAAATCTGAATTATTAATTTAAAACATGAAACAGAAATTTACATTTAAAACAAATATGTAATATGTAACTCTCACCCATTCATTCCATAGGTTATGCTTTACGTCCTCCCGCTCTTAAAAAGAACATATGGGACATTACTTATTTATAAAGTTGTGGCCCCATTCATTCATTTGCCCTCCGCAATCTTGCTCACATGCAACCCACGTCAAAATAGGCTGTGTCACAAGGAATAGCAAAGATAAACGTGCTTTTTTTCTTTTTCTTTTTTGTGTGTTCATCCCTCCACCATTTTCGCCATTATTTTTTTTCTTTCATTTTTTAGTTCTTTTCTTTTCCTTTTTTTCCTTTTTTCTATTTTTTCTCCCCCATCCTTTTTTTCTTTTGTTCTATTTTAGGCTTCGTTAGAGCAGGAGAAAAACAAAAGGGTGTGAATGAGAGAAATGGTGTCATGTCCTCTTTTTGCGGTTCTGAACAGACACGTCTTTTTTTTTAAAAATATCACATCCCTTCGTGTCCCTTTCTGTCTCCCTAGCGTCTACTTAACTCTAGTAAAACCCAAAGAATAATAACTCTACTAATATAATAAGAAAAAAATAATAACTATATTATGCACGATCCTGTGAAAGAAAGGACTATGGCCAATAAAAAAAAAGATGGGCTGTCATTACCATCAAGACGGCAATTTAACTCTTTCTGTGTCATACAGTACCATCAAGACATAACATTTTTATTTCTTTGTGTCATTATACCATCAAGACAGAATTTTTGTTATTTCTTTGTGCCATTAATCCTTCCTTCCTTCCTTCCTTTCTTTCTTCCTTTCTTTCTTTCCTTCCTTCGTTCCTTCCTTCCTTCCTTTCTTTCTTTCTTTCTTCCTTTCTTTCTTTGCTTCCTTCGTTCCTTCCTTCCTTTCTTTCTTCCTTTCTTTCTTTCCTACTGTCAAAACAAGGATTATACGAACAATACTACAATAACCAAGACATACATTTTAAATCCTTTGTGTCATTACCATCAAGACATCAATTTTAACTCCCAATGCACTTTCCTAATGAAAATTTGTTGTGTATATAGCCTTCATAGGCTCATACAACGTACATGATCCAGATCCAGAAGTTTGTTCAAAACAATCCGGAGAGGAAGGCGACAGGGAATGTTTATGTTTGCCACAACACCGGCAAGCTCTGAAGGGACGCAAGTACAGCGCATGCTCAGTGTGCATTTCCGCCGCTTCGTTGACTCACGTTGCTCACCAAGCATTTTTGTTGCAGACAAATTTTGACTGATAATCGACAAACTATCATCATCACCATGGCTCAAGCTGACCCCCGCATCAAGAAGCTGAAAATTCAGACTGGAGTTGTGAAGAGGCATGTATAGTTTCATCCGTCTGGTTTTCTCCAATAGTTTCAATAAGCTGGGTTTTCAAGCTAAACAAAAATAAATAAAATAGGCTTATTCAGGTCAGGTATTAGGACGACCAGGCCTTGCAGCCTCTCAATGCGTCCTTCCTTTTGGTTAGTGTTTGGCAATTGCTGTGGCGGTTTTTAGCCTCCTATTGATGCACTAATCGTGAACGTACTTTAACAGGGCAATTTTTTTATCACTGTCTAGGAGGTTTTTGAATTTATTAGTATCTGAGGTTAGTTTAGTACGTGCAGGGAGGTTGTTCCAATATTGGGTGACTGTTACAAAAAAAGTTTTTTCTAATGTTAGTTCTGCTGTACCTGGTTAGGATTTTAAGTTCGCTATTACGGGTTCTTATTTCGTTAAACAAGTGAAACAAGCCTTTATTAATTAGTATTGTCAGTGCCTTGAAAAATCTTGTAAACATTTATCAAATCTCCCCATAGTCTTCTGTAATTCAAAGATGGCAAATCTAATTTACGTAGCCTGTCCTCATATTCCAGATTTTTTATGGATTTTATCAGTTTGGTTGCTCTCCTCTGTACCCTCTCAATTGTATTCGTCACAAGTTTGGAATGCTTTCTCTGAGTTGAAGTCTGACTCTCTCTCTCTCTCTCTCTCTCTCTCTCTCTCTCTCTCTCTCTCTCGGCACACACGGCCTACTCGTACAGAATAGTGGGATGGGCTTTAACATGTGCGCAAGATCTTGTGCATGCGTTCACACACAGTATCTCGGTTGATCTTGATCTTGGTCATAGTTGAAAGCGCCACACTGTGGCATTATATCGACGAAACTTTAGGGAGAGCACATCTTAAAAAACAAAGCAATAATAAAACCTATTCTAGTTTTAGTGACCTGGCCAGCCAGCGCCCGTTCAGCGGGACACCAACATGATGCCACGTCCAGCAGCAACCTAAGTATGGTTTGTAAGGAGGGGGAAGTGTGGGTGGGTGCCCGGTTTTTGAAAAGTCTCATCCAAAGGACTTTTTTCCCCAACTGACGTCAGGTACCCATTTACACCTGGGTGGAGTGAAGAAAATATGAGTAAAGTGCCTTTCCCAAGGACACACCACTGTGAACTGAGCTGGGTTCGAACCCGCGCATTCGCAAACCTGACGGATTACGAGCTAGCGACTCAGACTTTCTAGCTGAGCTACAGAGGCTCCTGTTGCTCTCTCTCTCTCTCTCTCTCTGTGTCAGTCTCTCTCTCTCTCTCTCTCTCTCTCTCTCTCTCTCTCTCTCTCTCTCTCTCTCTCTCTCTCTCTCTCTCTCTCTCTCTCTCATTCTTTCTCTGCGAGTCTCTGACTACTCTCTCTTTCTGTGAGTCCTCTCTCACTGTCTCAGTGTGAGTGTGCTGTGGGCTCAAGGGAAGACTGATGCCACACAGTCGAGCTTAATCCACTTGATGGGTGTGATTCTGAGAGTGTTGCTCTAGTTTCATGACCAACACTGTATGTGTCTGTAGTTCTCGGTCGCCCTTGGTTTGTTTGGGTCAAAGTCATGGGGATCAGTGTGTTCTGGGGAGCTGTCGATGGACGGACATGGTGGTGCCCTCGGAGCAGGACCTCACTCACGCTGGCTCCACAACTAAGACCAGGCATCAGAATCGTCTGAAGTCCAATCCTCTGAAAACCGCAGTAAAAGGGCCATCAAAGGCCCTAGACTGAAGAGGGACAACATTGAAATGAGTTCCCAACATGACCTAAAGGCTTCATATAGTAAAAAGAAAATTCACTTTAAAATGCTATGTAACAGAAGAGATAACACTGAATAAAAAGGCAAAACCTCTGACAAGAGTCAAGAGAGGCCAATCCTCTGTCAAAAATTCTCAATCCTCTGAAAATAGCTGATCCTCTGACAATTCTGATGCCTGTAGTGTAAGACATTATTGTCCTCAGTAGTCGGGCTTAGTAGGTGGTGTCCAGCATATTTTAATTCAAAACAGACCCAGGACTCTGAATTCCACCAAGTTGATTCAGCAGTCGTGCAGTGCCTCCTGGTGGTTGCCTCCTGATGGGCTAACATAGATTCATTCCACTTTGACTGCTAGTTTTGGATTCTGCGACCTAACAAACCGGGGTGTGGCTGTGAGTTGGGACTCGGAATGAGCGGCGTCAGAGCAACGCCACTGCACGGTCTAGGAGATGGGACAGAAATAAAAAGAAAGCATAGTTTTTTTTCACTTTCTTTTCTTGTTTCTTTCTAATCAATTATGATTATTTCTTTATTTATTTCTCTCAGTTTTGGTTGCTGTGTTCTTTGTTGGATAGCAAGTATTTGAACAATCCTGGAGGTTCCTTTCGTTTTGTAGAGTCAAGGCCGAAACAAAATCAATCTTAAATGAGACTGAGAGGAGGTCTTTCATTAACGGAGGGTCTTGTAATAGAGGATTCGACTGCAGTCTAGGTGACCCTGACAAGAGTTATATCCCTTTTAAATGGAGTGCTCTCTACTTTTTGCTCATTTGTCCAGGATCGCCAAGGAGAAAGACATGTACATAAAGGAGTCGGAACAGATTGAGAAAAAGGTCAAGGCAATGGAAGAGCAACAGAAAGACGAGTACGACATCAAGAAACAGGTGAGACTCTGAGTGGAGAAGAGGCTAGGTGTAATTTACATGTATGTCAAGTTAGTTTAGTCCCAATTTTTACATGAGTGGTTCCAAGGAAGGTGGCGGGATCATGCATGGTTAAGACATTCGTCAGCCAATGAGGTTCAAATCCCCTTTAACAGGAAAAATTGGTGCAAAATTGTAGTTTAGACACCCCCACCCCCCTCATGTTTACGACCCTCAATCTCAAAGTCTGTTTTCAGTTTCATGAAAATAATCCTAGGCTGACCCTTGTTTGCTTGGTTTTCTAAACGATTGCAAACCAAGCATATTGACCAATTTGCTGCTGGAAAAATTACCTCCCCAGGGCTCACAATCGCCCCGCAAAACAAGGGGTCCTTGGGACTCCTTCACGTCCAGTATAGAGGGTCCTAGAGGCGGGATAGAGGGTCCCAGTGGCATTGTGAATGCTAAAAAGAATTTTTCTAGTGCATCCCTGGGACCGCTGCACATTCTTTTAGAGGGTCCTTTAGAATCTTAGTACTTCATAGACCCCCAAATGAGGGTCCCTGGGAGCCCTGCTCCCTTTGTACATTTCATTCGCCATAGCTACCATGTAATATGCCATATTTTACAGACTTCAATGCATTATTATAAGGTGCACCCCCCAAAATTTTACACAAAATTCAGATTTTGTTATTATTGTTTCTTACTATACTATGTCACATTATAAGGCGCAGAGGTCTCAACCTAGGAAAAAAGTATCGCCTTATAGTCCGTAAAATACGGTAATGTGTTATGATTGTAGAATGTGATTTTTTTGGTAAATGCCTGAAGGGAGAACTATGCTAAATCATCCTCAAATTGACTGACCTGTTGTTGTTGTTGGCTTACCCTGGCTAAAAGACTCCAGGGATCACCCCAACAGCGGAAGCACTTGAACACTATGGTTCAAAGTGCAGCTACGGATGAGAACATTACGTGTGTGACCGTTTTTTATTACCCTGCCACGTGGGCAGCCACACACCGTTTTCGGGGGATCTTGGAGACTGATGATGTATGCTAGGAGCTTGTCATGGCTAAAGACAATACCCGTATAACTACCGTAATTTTCGGACTATAAGGCGATATTTTTTCTCCAATATCGACCTATGCGCCTAATAATTGAGGGCGCCCTAGTAGTGAACAAAATCATGAGAATCTTGAGACAGGCATCAATTGCCGTGCTCAGTAGTCTAGACATCGAAAGTGACCACGAGTCGCTGATACGACAAATACTCACGTTAAAATGCTTAAAAATCCCTATTTAGTATTATCATCCAAGATACTGTCCAGCAGATGCCATAGACCTTCAATGGATGTAAAAAAAAGCATCATTGTAGAGCTTAAAATGCCATAATTCTACCAGTTTTCCTCGAAGAAAAGGGCAAACACAACAACAGGAAGTCACACAAACAGAACTTTGATGATTTGAATGGCGAGCCAACTCTCGTTTATGACAGCATGCAGTAATGGCGGTCGGCAAGCGTTTACCGGACATGTAGGGGCTTCGAAGTTTGACTTTCTTTTGCGAGGTGCATATCACCATAAAAACGAGGGCGCCTTTTGCTGTAATTTTTTTCAGATTTTTCTTGAAAATTGCCCTATTCGCCCCTAATGATCTGATACAGCCTCAAGCCAAGGCGGTGACTGATCTAATTTTCATAATCCATTAAAGATCCACCAGATCACGTGTCAAAATCATGTGTTTCACGGGTTTCTCCCATATGAATGGCCCCAAATTCGAACCGACACATCAGTTTAAAGAGCAGCCTCAATTTGAATATGGGGAAATTTGTATGTGGGTCACAGCAACCCAGAAAAAAACAAGGGACTTAATCGTGGTGCATCACTGGGTCTTTCATATTGTAATCGATATGTTGTTTATTTTTCATGGTTTATTTGCTTAATTGTACAGAAAGAGGTGTTGCAAGAATCCAAGCAGATGGTCCCTGACGCCCTGAAGCGATTAAAGAAAGCTCACGGTGAACTGGAAGAGTCAGTGGTGAGTATGTCTGTATACTTGTGTAGGAAGGAAGGTGGAAGAGTCAGTGGTGAGTATGCCTGTATACTTGTGTAGGAAGGAAGGTGGAAGAGTCAGTGGTGAGTATGCCTGTATACTTGTGTAGGAAGGAAGGTGGCAGAGTCAGTGGTGAGTATGCCTGTATACTTGTGTATGAAGGAAGGTGGCAGAGTCAGTGGTGAGTATGCCTGTATACTTGTGTAGGAAGGAAGGTGGCAGAGTCAGTGGTGAGTATGCCTGTATACTTGTGTAGGAAGGAAGGTGGAAGAGTCAGTGGTGAGTATGCCTGTATACTTGTGTAGGGTGGAAGAGTGGTTAAGACGTTCACCTGCCGATTTCAATGCGTGACTGCAACGTGAGTGACCCGGGTTCGAATCCCGGCCTCGCCCTTTCTTTCTATTCTAGTTTGACAGGATAATCGAACTGAACGTCGGGTCCTTCGGATGGGGACTTAAAGCTAGTCTGACCCGTGCGCTTAACGCATGTAAAAATCCCACGGCAGTTGAAAGTCGGTAAGAACAGGGAGAAATCCTGCTGCCTGGTAAGACCAGATTGATAGCTAGGTATCCCAAGTCTGCCCCCACCCGTTCCTCATCCTGTCCACCCCCCTCAATATTTTAAGGGTAGGGCGCTGCACTTGCGGCGACGCATTCTCCGGGGAAGAGCAGCCCAAATTTCACAGAGATAAGTCTCTGTGAGAGTGACTGGAATATACCAAATGCCTAATACTTTAGCCCTTTACTCAAATGTGATGGTGCATGGGAAAAACCTACATAAGTCGCTCAGAATGTTTTTAGCAAAAGCCCCAAATAGTCAACAACCCCCAAAATATCAATTTTCTATTTAGGGCATATTTAGGTCTATTTGTATGTGTTCTATCAGTATACACAACATGAAAGACAATATTGAATGATTTCTTTCTTTATTTGATCGTTTTCTAAATCGAGTCAATAGAAACAAAGAGGCAAAATTGTATCTTCTATGCCCGGTTTCTGCAAATGATCTATGTCGAATGCCAAACTTCAAATAATTATAAAATCAAATCTAGACAAGATAACTCAGTTCGATTTTCTGTGTATTAACAAGGAATCCTTGCTCCTTCATGAAAAATTTAAATCTCAATTTATGCCAAAATTCCATTATGCCTGTTTTTTCCGTGCACTGTCACAAATGGCTTTTATCACTGGTTGTCATTAAGCCTGGTGTGTGGGAAAATAATAAAATGAGAGCGCTACAATAGAAATCATTTTCCACAGGAATGGAAAATCATGGCACCTTAACCCCTTGACGTGATCACAGATGAAGAGGAATAACTGATATGGATAATGCTGGCTTTTGCTCTAACACAGTCAAGAGAGTTATATCCCCAGACCATTTTGCCAGATTGGCTCTATCAGTCTTCTTTTTCATGGCATGATTTGTCCAGTTATGTTTTCTTTAGTTTTCTTTGGCAGTCAAGGGGTTACGGGCCTGCTACACTACATACGATTTGCTGTCAATGTGATGCGATTGTGACGACGCGAGTCATGATTCATGCATTGGGTTTACTTGAGTGTATAGAGCGAAAGTAGTAGAACTATTTCACGTGAATCGTGACTCGCATTATCGCATCGCATTGACAGCGAATCGTATGTAGTGTAGGAGATCCTTTACTCGTTTGTGAATGAGTGTGTGACTGACAAACCCACTCAATATTACCCGTATTTTTTCAGACTATAAGACGATAGGTTTTTTTCTCAGATTGAGACCCCAGCGTCTTATAATATGATTGATAATATAGTAAGAAAATATATTTACAAAATCTGAGTTTTGTGTAAACTTTGAGAGATGTGCCTTACGGTCTGAACAATATGGTAACTCCTTTGCTTAACCCCTTCCCTACTCTGTCCAGTGTCTGCTACTGGGGAATGTGATGTCATTGATGATGTCACAACTTCTGATTTCATAGCCCTGGAATGATGGTTTTTGGTTTAAACAAGTCAGGAAAGATATACCTCTAATAGTCTGTGTTCTCAGATTAATAATAATTCTAGACATTTATAAGGCGCTCTACTGCCTTTGCAGGGAGCTCAGAGTGCTGTACATTGAGCTAAACACTATAAACAATGAGTAATGCTTACACGTACATACAAGAAAAAAAATAAAAAATAAACAAAGCATTGTAGATTGAGTCTAACAGGTCTCTTTTAAATTTTGCAATAACAATATCGATAATTTATCTGTTTTTTCTCTGGCAGTGAAGGGGTTAACCAATAACAACAACAAAAATTGGTTAAATTTTAGTGTGGACAAAAAGCGGTCTGCACAAGTCCCTGTGTGGTAAATATAGCACAAGTCCCTGTGTGGTAAATATAGCACAGGTCCCTGTGTGGTAAATATAGCACAAGTCCCTGTGTGGTAAATATAGCACAAGTCCCTGTGTGGTAAATATAGCACAAGTCCCTGTGTGGTAAATATAGCACAAGTCCCTGTGTGGTAAATATAGCACAGACATGTTTACCCTCCCGGTTTTGCCGGAATTATCCTGGGAATTTGCAAAAATTCTGGGTAAAATAATAAATTCCGGGTGAACGCTGAAAATCCAGGGATTTCGAAAAAAACGTCTATTATTTGTTTCCGTTTGTATGGAAAGACGTAAGGGTTGTAGTTTTGTACCAAACATGTCGTCAGGCAAGTCAACCACGGGCAGCAAGCGCCAGAAATCTTCAACCAACGACAGCAGTGATAGGGTGAAACAGCCAAAAGTGAAGCAGAAGTTTTCTCAAAAGTATTTGAAAGTGCCAGGAATAACAAGTTCGCGTTTGGGAGACTAGCATGCACACTGCAAGTACTGCAACTTGGACTTCAAAATTTTGCATGGCGGCATAAGCGACATTGCGATGTGAGTTCTGGTTTTTTTCCTCAAATTCCGGGTTTTTCTGTGGCAAATTCCAGGTTCATTATAAGGGTAAACAGGTCTGGTAGCAAGATTTAATTCATTTTGGCCAGGAGAAGGGCATGAATATTTCTGAAATTCTAAATCTTTGGACCTCAGTTTTTGTCGTCCCATCCAGTAGACAAAGGCTGTGTACACACACAAGCAGATATTCCATGCGGAAACCCGTGCGCAATCCATAAATAAGTCAAACAAAGAAGGGAAAATATTAGCGCACATGTCCGAATTTCCCATATATGCTTAAACGTTTATCCTTCTTCCACTTATTTAGGGTTTTCCGTACGGAACTTACGCATCTAATGTGAACAGTGTAGAGTGGCACAGTGGTAGCGCGTTCGCTTCATGCCAAGTAAACCTGGGTACAGGGGATTTTTCCTCTCACTTTGCACTAGGCCTTGCGGTCTGAACATGGGGTCTTTCGGATGAGACGATAAACCGAGGCACATGTTAAACCCAGTGTCAACGAAAAAGTTGTCATTTGGTCAAAATTTACCCCCCTCCCTTTTCTTCCTCACCAGTCACACAAAAATCGCATGCAAATTTTTTATTTTTTTTTAAGTGGGTGGCGCGCCTCTGGCTGCGACGCGCTCTTCAGGTGGGAGCAACCCTAATTTCACAGAGACGCCTCTGTGACTATAATGTACCTAACCTAACCTAACCTGGCGTAAGTGTCCTGACCATACGGTCTAGTGGACGATAAGCAGAACATTTTCTGCTGCGGCCAGTAAAATTAACCCAGATAACTTTTTCTGAGAGCCACCCTAAGGGTTTAAGCAAGCGTTTTATTGACACACACATTTCAACAAAAATTTAGAGAAGAGTATAAGGCAAGGCTTATAAAGACACCCAAATCACCACAGATGTATTGGGGTGCTTTTTTTCCGGCGTATTCGGGAAGTCCGTTTTTTTTAGTAGTGAAAACCGGTGTGTGGAGTGCTATAAAGTGTGGCACACATGCCACACCACACACACACACACGCCACACCACACCACACCACACACACACACTTAAAAAATGTTGCTGTATATTAATTTTTATGAAGTTTAGTTTTTTGTTTTTAATTTTGGTGTTCATGATCTTTCATTTCAGGTTTTTAGTGTGTTTTTTAGGAATTCTAGTTTCAGTGTTTTAGGACTCCCTCACACTTGCACCCCTGACATGTGTGAATATTGCTTTCGTTGTTTGTTGACGCAGGAACTGGCCAAAGAAGACCTAGGAGAAACGGAGGAGTTCAAGACAGCCAAGGAAATGCTGGAAACCACCAGGCCAGCTCTGGAATGCTGATTGTGCTTATCACCAATATCATTATTACTTCTTTTTAGTTGAATCCAACCTACTTACTTCCTTCCTTGTCTCTGACAGGTGAATAAGGGGTGGGGGAGGGGGGCGGTGATTGTATTTTGTGCGGATAATTTTTGTATAAATGGATTTTGTATGGATGATTATCATTTTGTTGTTGAAGCGCACAGTTGAGTTATGCATGCTTGAGTTTTGTTGTGGGTGGGGTAGGGGTTAATCTGTTACAGGGGGGGGGGGGGGGGGGGGGGGGGGGGTTGGGTTTTGCTTTGTTTTGCTTTGTTTTGGGGTTGATAGTTGAAATTTTGAATGTTAGGTTTGGTTTGTTTGTTTGTTATGAGCCTTTTTTTGTGATGTTTACTCTTGGAGTTAATTTTTCTGGATTTCCTTCAAATTTTCTTTTTTTTCAAATTTATTTTAATGGGTTTTGTTTTTCTCTGTCCAGAAAGTATTATTCAGTTAAACATTTACTGTGTGCTTGCCATCTGCTTTTTCTTAATACACATTTACTGATTTAGTGTTTGCAAACTTTAGGAAAAATGACCGTTTCGGATCTCTAAGTCAGTTGAATGGTGGTTAATTTCCATGCAAAATGTGTTTAACTAAATTTCCTTGTTGCGTGACTGACACATTCAAGGCAAAATTCAAACTTGGTTTTTTTCCGCTGCTTGGATTGGAAGTGTACTGAGCTCTCAGTAATGAAATTTGGGTGTGAAAAATACATTATCTTGTATCATTGATTCATATTTGTTCTGGTTGTTTTAAAAAGACTAATTTCTTATCTTCTAATTCATTTCTTTATTTGTGTATGCGTGTCTGTCTGTGTTTCTGTCTCTTTCTATCTCCCCTGTTTATATCTGCTTTCCTATCCCTCTAAGTGTGCGCACGCATGTGTCTGTGTGTGTGTGTGTGTTTATGATTTTAACACATGATTATTTTTTGCTTTCAATCTATATTTTGCTTTCAATCTGTTACAAAACAAACTGAAGAGTAGACAAAAGTAAGCACTGCCTGGTATGGCTTTTTGTGGGGGGTTTAACCCTTTTGCCGCCTGCCATTTTTCAGCCAAAAAATACAGCTGGGTAGAAAGAAAAAAAATCTGCAATATTACGAATTCCTCTTTGACATGTTTAACATTAGGCCTATCATTACCTCCCAAAATTAAGAAAATAGGTTATTTGGATAGCAGGCCCTGATTTTTATGCATTTTAGTGACACGGGTGTTAAACCATTGTGGTGCTAAAATGCGACATTGGTGGTTAAAGTAGTGAACATGCTCACTCTATCATTAAAGATAGATGACAGGAAGGCAATCTTGACTTTTATGAATGAAAAAGAAAGTTTTCAGCATTGTCTTTGTTTCTCATATCATTTTATTTTTTAACAGTAATATATTTGTTTTCATTTATTGAAAGAAATGGTTCTGAGAGATCATAGTCTAGGGATGATTCTCTTATTTCTGCGGCAATAAAGCACAATGTAGTAGAACACAATTTACCATGCATTTCAGTACAGTTCTGCTTTGACATTTATGCACACACGCGTGAGCGAGCGTGCGCATACATGCACGCACACACAGTGACACACACTCGCACACAAACACACACGCACACCTTCACTCTCTTTCACAACCCCCCCCCCTCTAAATCAATCAATCTATCCATTAATCTAAGAATGAAATAGTGAGTCCAAGAGAGGAGATAACGAAATTGAACAAAGGGGGAATACTCTCTTTCTAATTAATTCCCCTCCACCAAAGTTGATTACGATTATATTGCTAGATGATTGGTATCGTAGTCAACTTTGGTGGAGGGGAGTTAATTAGAAAGAGTATTCCCCCTTATTTTGAATGTCGTTATCCAACCATGAAGTTAATCTGTTTTGACAGATTAATAGTTGGGTTGGGCTATTCAGGGATGGATCAGTTAGTCATGGAAGTGGTCAGAGTTATATATCTCTCTCTTTACTTCTGTTTTGGGGGGAGTGGGCAGGGTGTGTGTGTATGGAACCCCTGTAACCCTCTCCCCCGATCGACGTCTGATATTCTCCATCTAGGAATTATATCTTCTTTTACTGGGGATTTAAAAAACGAAAAGAAGAAAAGAGAAAGAAAGAAATGAAAATCAGCTACAGAAACAGACATTGAGGGGGAACAGCTGGAGAAGAGTCAGTGAGGGGACATAACTTGAATGTGGCCATTCCATCCCCCCCCCCCCCCCCTTCTCCCCCCCCCCCCCATCCACCCCCTTGTGGGGTTCAGGGCCAAAGCAAGTGCACTGAAGCAGAAGGTCTGGGTGTGTAGGATGGGGGGGGGGGGGGGGGGGGGGTGAGGGGAGGAATGCAGTAGTTCTTTGCAACCTTTTGCTGTCCAGTTTTCCCTAGAGTGTCGTTCTTCATCTTGCATGAGTGAATTATTGATCAAGAGCGAAGACGATGTATATATCCACACTGGACTGGACATAACTAGAGTTAAGCTTATGCTTTGTTGATGTGTAACATTACTGAATTGTTTAGCCAGAAGATGTATATGTCCACACTGGACTGGACATAACAGACCTGTTTACTCTACTCTTTTCGAGTAGTTTTCTACTCAATTTGGACCTCTACTGCTCTTCAAAATTGAAAATAATGATCTAACTACTCATTTTCAGTGAACATTGTTTGATGGTTTAATGAATAAAACTTACACATTTTGAGCCCAAACTACTCATTTCAGCTATCCAGACTACGCAAGACTTGTGTAGGGAGTAAACGGGTCTGAGACGTAACTAGAGTTAATCCTATGATTTGCTGATGTGTAACATTACTGAATTATTGATCAAGAACGAAGAAGATGTATATCCACACTGGACTGGACATAATTAGAGTTAATCTTATGCTTTGCTGATGTGTAACATTACTGAATTATTTAGCCAGAAGATGTGTACAGATGGACTGTGCAGGGTACACGATTAGAGTTAATCTCATACTTTCCTGGTAGTGCATGTATCTAACATTACTGAATTATTTAGCCAGAAGATGTATACTCACACAGGACTAAACATGATCATGGTTATCTTATGCTTTCCTGATCCATAATGATAACATTGCTGAATTAATTTATGCAGATGCTGACGGCACATTTAATAACGTTCACATTATGCATGCATAATGAAAGCAAAACTTTCTTTCATAGCTACTCATCTATTAGCATATTCATGATTAAGACGGAGCACATGTTATTCATGCATTATGAAAGCAGAAATCGATTGCTAGCAGACGATTGTGTTTTTGCGATTTTTGTGTGTGTGAATGTTGTTCTTGCTACTTTTGTTTTTGTTGTGACACTGAAGAACGCATGTGTGGATGAAACTTTAAAGGGGTGGGTGTACGCTTAGGGTAAAGAAAACAAATTGATTTGGCCTTGTTCCTTGATTTGCTAGCATTTGTATTGAATAAAACCTTCACCTTGTACTTCTTGTTTACTGGAAATCTGTGTGTTTTCAGATTGTATTTCTGTACTGTCTGTTCCTTTGGGGGCAAAGGTGCACTTTAGTCCCCCCCCCCCCCTCCCCCTCATGTTTACGCTCCTCAACCTCAAAGTCTGCTTCTTTCAGTGTTGTGAATGAAAAATATATACAGTGAAAATCGCTTTAGTCAAAATTGAAGGGACTGAAATTTTAATTTGAGATAGCCAATATTTCGAGTTGAAAACACTTTTCAACGTAAGGGTTATTAAACTGGGACCCAGAAATGATTGTGAGTTATCCAGTGTTTTTGAGTTGTCAGGAGTCCACTGTATACTGTAATCCTAGGTGACCATAACCCTAGTCCTTTCCCAAACAATGACAGAATGTTGCTTCTCAGTGGAAATTTCCAGTGCCATAAGTTGTTTGTGTGACTAACGTACAAGTTGTTTGTGTGACTAACGTACACCTTTGCCCATTGCCCATTTTTTTAGTGTCTGTTTGCCCCCCCTCCTCCCCCAATCACCCCCTCTCTCTCTCTGTCCTTTTCTCTCTCTCTCTCTCTCTCTCTCTCTCTCTCTTCTCTCTCTCTCTCTCTCTCTCTCTCTCTCTCTCTCTTCTCTCTCTCTCTCTTTGGTGTTAATGGCAAGTATGGAAAATGGCTACTCTATGTAAATACTTTTACCATTGTAAAATAAAGGTTCATTATCATTATCTATCTCTCTTCTCCCCCCCCCCTCTCCTCTCTCTCTCTCTCTCTCTCTCTCTCTCTCTCTCTCTCTCTCTCTCTCTCTCTCTCTCTCGACTTCTTTTACTTCCCCCTGTCTCTCTTCGCCCCCTTTGTAGATAACCTCCAACATTCTAACACACTGTATGTCTTTGTCTGCATGTCTCTTTGTATATCTGTTTCCGTCTGCTCTCTCTCTCTCTCTCGTCTCTCTCTCTCTCTCCTCGTCTCTCTCTCTCTCTCTCTCTTCTCTCCTCTCTCTCTCTCTTTCTTCTTTGTGTTAATGGCAAGTATGAAAAATGGCTACTCTATGTCAATACTTTTACCGTTGTAAAATAAAGGTTCATTATCATTCTCTCTCTCTCTCTCTCTCTCTCTCTCTCTCTCTCTCTCTCTCTCTCTCTCTCTCTCTCACACACACACACACATGCACACACACACATACTGTCATCAAAGTACAGTTTTACTCTAAACAGGCCTAGCCCTCGTTCATGACTCGTATACTGTTTTCTAAGATGATCAAGACTTGACCTTTCTGCTAAAGTATGATAACACGGTCAGATCCTTTTTCTTCTTGATGCTATTAGTATTAGAACCTTTCTGGAGGATTACGTAATTAAAGAAATCCCTTTACTATTGTGCTCTTCTTCTTCCAGTAATGTCCACCTGTCGTTTATCGGCAATTATTGACATACAGGGGTTCAAAGACGAAGATGCGCAGCAAGGGATGAAATAGGATTTGATAAATATATTAGATTAGATAAACCCGTGCTCCGCACGGCAGCATGAAGCATCTGCGTTCATAATTGATAGGAACCTGTCTGAGCGATCGAAGAAGAAGAAGAACTGGTTAGATGTAAATAATGAACGTTTCTTCTTCTTCCATTTAGTATCAACAATTTGATTTTTGGTACTGTTTGGTCGAGGTCCGAAGGTCGCACACAGAAAAAAAAAAACAACCCTAATCTACTGTGACCCAGCCAGCCAAGACCCGTTCAGCGGAAGCTCGGCATGATGCTGAATCGGCAGGAACAGGAACCCTTAAGCTAATTTTTGTGTGTGCTTTTTGTTGTCTTATTCGGTTCACTGAAATAAATATGAAATTTAATAATAACTGTGATAGGCCTAGCGAATTATATTCATGCACATTTATACTCTAACCCACTCACCAACCTCATGTTTTGCCTACAATTTCTCCCTCTGCTCATATCTTTAATGCTAAATTTTTTTAGCCATGTATTTTAGGTATTAGGCCTACAGGCAGCGATTGTTGTGAGGATGTCAAAACTTCGGCAGAGACTAGAGTTACGGGTCCGTAACTCGCATTCTCCAGGTTACGGTTACGGGGTTCAAATCACGGGACGCAAAAATTGTGCGGTAAACGTCTTCAAAAACTGCTAACTTTGATTCTAATAATATAATGTCCCTAACCTTACTAGGGCCGGACCTAAGTTTATATGGGGTGGGGGCTAATTCATCGAAGGTGGGAAGCACCAAGACCCCTAGGGGGGTCCGGGGGCATGCTCCCCCAGAAAATTTTAAAATCCGAGAAGCAAAATAGTGCAATCTGGGCATGAAATAAAGGACTAATGCCATATATTACTGTTCATACCCCTATTGAAACATGTTTTGAACCATTAAGTAACCTATCAATTGGTGGTGCTGATAAGTGCTAGGTATAGCCCGCGAGGAAATTTAGCTGCCGCTCGGCGACATGATTTTAAAAACAATGGGGGGTCTCCAACTAAACAGTAGACTTGTGTAGAAGACTTGCTGCCCAGAGGATCAGCTCAATGTGGGATTGAATGGGAGGGGGGTGGACATAATTTTGGGGGAGAGGCCTGGACAGGGGGAGTGGAGTTGAGATAACGGGGAAGGGGGGATAGGGAACGAAGGGGGGGGGGGGGGGGGGGGGGAGGAGGTTCAGATCTGGGATTTGAATCTCCTCCACCGAGGCTGATGATATTGCCTCAGGTGGAAGAGAGTTTCACTCACTCAGCCCTGGGAAAGAATGAGTACTTCCTAATTTGTTTTACATGCAGGAAGTAGGTAGGCCGATGAGTGAATCTGTCGTGCTGGAGGATGGGGGACTGGCTGGTGTGGGGTGTTGATGGCCACCTCTCCGTCGCCTGTCCTTGAGTGGAGGCCACTGCAGCTGGGTCAACATGTTGTCCACGCTGGATGTTTGGCGGTGGCGATTTACGACCCATCTATCTGCGCGGCGCTGGACCCTCTCAGTCTTGCCGGTGGTGTTGGCTGTATGAGGGTCCCAGACAGGAGCGGCGTATTCAAGGGTGGGACGAACCAAGGCTTTGTGGGCAGTTTCCTTGACCCGGCGCCGCACGCACACACACACACACACAGAATGGGGGGAGAGGAGAGGGGGCTGCTGCAAGTGCATGGACCTAAGCCTGTGTTGCTTTAACAACAACAACAAAAACAAACAATTAAAAAAAAGAACTTGAGAAGAAGACGAAGGAATTAAAGATTTGAAAGAAAAGCACAATCGGTTATTATTATGCACATGCCTAGTTTGACAGAATTAAACAGAATGTAACTTTTTAGGTAAAGATGTGCCCCCCCTCCCCCCCTCTTACATTTCTCAGCTCTCCCCACATTTTCACACTTGCCTTTCTTACCAAACATTAAGGTGTATCTTATGAACTTTTTGAGCTAATTATCTTTGTTGAATAATTAATCGACCGTTACCCAAGAATGCTATCATATTCAGTTTTTATTTTAGCGTCTCTTCCATTACATGTCGGCTCACACGATTGGTCAAATTTACTGTAAACTTTCACGTGATTGGCAGTTTCCAGTTGGGTTGGTTTGTGTTCAGCAGACGACATTATCCAGTTTGGCGTAATCCATTTCTTACAAACTTAATCCTCTTAACTTATTATTGCTTTATGGACTGTGAGAGATTAATAATGAGCGCTACAAGCAACATTCCTCATCCAGTCTCAGTCTCTAACATTCACACTGCTTTCAATTGTTCATCTAAAACTCGCTGGGTCGAGTTTGTAAGAAATTGAGGTTTTATTTGTAGCCTATATTTCAACAAAAACTTGACAAGTGTGCGTGTTTAAAAAAAAAAAAGGGATCAGTGCGATTGGGATTTTAAAAAAGGTAGAGGATATATAAATATTTTGTCTTTCATATCGATATCATTTAGTAGAAGTAGTAGTAGTAATTAGGGATGAAAGTGGGCCTCGCGGCCCTTTTACACCCTTTCTCGTTAGTGACTGATTTGTTTCAGGGTGGCTTGCTTTCTACAGCTAAACTATAACATTTAACAAAAATATGGAATTGACTTTTTCTTCTTTTTTTATTCATCGAAAGTAGTATAAAAAGTTGACATCATTGTGTCTTTGTCCAGAAGATTTTTGAATGTATTTATGTTAGGTGCAACCTTAATGTTAGTTGACACATTATTCCAGTATTGAACAACTCGGTTAGAAAAGTAAAACTTGCGAATGTAACTGATCGTCTTAAAAATAACTTCCCTGTACTATATTTCGTGTCATGTTTGTGATACTTTTAACAAAAAGTCATAGACTTCTATCAGAGAATGTCTTCGACTGTGTCAATTAGGATTTTGTGATTAGGCCCATAAAGATAGGGCCCACTGCGCACTTTTGTCCAATTTCTCCATTAGGGGAAGACGGGGTAAAAAGCGCATGGGCGGGTAAGAAGCCCACCCCAATTATCTCATGAAATAAAGAAAATGTCAGTCAAATTTGCCCATGAGACGAATGCTAGACATTAACGCTCGTCTCATGGGCAAAATGAGACTGAAATTTGCTTCATTTCATGAGATAATTGGGGTGGGCTTCTTACCCGCCCATGCGCTTTTTACCCCGTCTTCCTCTACTAGAGTCTACATGATTCCACCTCACTTCTTTTTCTGAGGAGACGGGAATTTGTGCAGATGAGGGATCCTAATTTTCAGCCAAATTTCGAAATTAAGTTAGGAGGAAACTGAAATTGTATTTTAAGTACAAAAATATATACAATATTAGAAAGGAGGAGACAGGCATGATCAAAGGACAGTGGTCCGAAATGCTTGCCTAATAAATATACACCACAGTTTTCCCTTAGTTTTTTCTATTGTTTTGAATGCTATACATGATTAGAAATAAAAATCTAAAACATTATTTGAGCGATGAAATCTTCGGTAAACTTCATTGTTTCTAATCTAGACTGGTCCCGTATGAGTAAATTGACTCTCTTGTTTGATAAGTATAAAATCACAATTCTATACAGAGGAACAATTAAAATACAAATTGACAAGGGTTGCCAGAACTAGTCCATAAATTTAAGGGACTCAGTTTTCAGTCGTATTTCCCATGAATTTAAGAGATTTTTTTGTTATCGGAAGACCTGAAAGATTATGTAACTTGAGAGGTCCTTTTGTTTGATCATTCATTTAAAACGTATTGCTGTTTGTTAACTGGTCTGGTTGCTGAAAACACATTTTGATGAGATGTTGTTGAATGAATGAATGAATGAATGAAGTGGAGTTTAGCGTCCAATCGGTCGTAGACCCTTATGGACGGTATATTCCTGAAGACAGCAGGGTCTTTCCGTGGATCTTGTTGACAGCAAGGACAGCATGTTAAAAAATAATCCATCAAAATGTGGTGGTATCTGGTAATGTGTGCAATATATTGCACGGTTTCCCTTTTTTTTAACCTTTTTTTTCTTTCTTTCTTTCCCTTAGACAATTTGTTTTGAAAATAGACTTGCGTGACTTAGCGTAGGCCTGTAGTTTAGTTCAGGCCCAATTTTCTCCCCATTTAAAGTAGAACTGTATTTTCGTTTTATTACCCAGCACTGTACTAATTCTTCCTGTGTGTGTGAATGAAACGACGGGTTCCTGTTCATTAAAAAAAAAAAAATCATAATCACACAGACCTGCTCCTGTACCGATCTCACTGTGCGACGAACAGTGAAGTAATAATACTAACTGGTCTTCGCTCTACTGGGCTCAGATTAACTTGGATTAGCACAGATTAAGGGTTTTTTTGTTTTGTTTTTAGAAAATGGCGCTAATTCGGCCTGTTATGTCTAGAAGCTCTTGTACATGCTTGGGGATGTTGTTGTTTGGATGATTGGTTTTGACATGTTGGCGGCTGCTTTTGAAACATATTTTGAGAAGTAGGTTTCTTTTCTGTAGTATAATTTAGATGCGTGGTGGTTAGGCAGAAGCTATAGAGAAAAATACACGGAATATTTTAGGGGTTGGTTTACAGAAGGTGTTACGTCCTCATGGCGGAAAGCCCTTAGGGACAAGTTGTTCTGGTGCTGGGTCGATGTGGAGATGGCCGCAAAACAGTTGATGGTCATGAGGAAGAGGGTCTGGGGAAGAGTTCATGGAGGACGCTGGGTGTCGTCGTGGTGGTGTTTGTGTCTTTGGCGTTTGTCCGGTGGTCATCATCGGTGCTGATGGTTCAGGTTGAGGTGTCGTCGTTGGTGGAGTCTTGAACGGTGGTGGCTTCGGCGGCATCTGGATGGCTGGTCTGGTCATGGGGCGGAAGTCTTGTCGTATAGTACAGCTAGTCTACTATGCCCTTTACCCCAAATGACCTTCATCATTGGCTAGCACTAGCCTAAAGTTAGGGCCAGCAGCATAGTGAGGGTGAAAAGTGTAAGACCAGTAGTTTTTACACGGCTGTGGACAGCTTATCTTTTGTATGTAAACTCTCTTATCGCTAGTCCCCAGATGGCGAAAGCCTGTGTAAGACATTTTCCGTGATAAACAAATTTCACCCAATTTTTTTTAAAGAGATCCTTCTTAAATTGAATGCCATTAGTCGGAGACGACTGACAATCATAAATGATAAGCTATTCTATAACCTAGTTTAGTTTCATAAGTTGAGCAACCCATGCACACGGACACCCCTCCACCCCCACCCACCCACCCACCCCCCAAAAAAAAAAATTGCAGAAAAAAATCGTCAGCCATCTTACACTATCCAAGGACTGGTTCGACTTCTCTTGCAAAAATACAGTTTTAGAAGATTTCACAGAGTCCAGAACAAACAAAGAGCAAAAACCAAATGACCAGACCCCCCCAAAAAAAAACAACCCCACAACAACAACAAAAACCCAAAACCCTCTTGTTTTCTTCTGAATGAGTTGGTTAACAAACAATAAGCCAGAGAAAGCAGAAAGACATTGATATTAACCAAGAACAACAAGCTGAAACTGAATGATCGATTAATATTCCAATGACTGAAGCGGTTTATGATACTTTGCTTTTAAAACAAAATTAATCATTTCAGATTATCCTGGCATGAAAGAAACAAGTGTTAGTGAAATCAAAAATATTTGAAAGTCTAATGACAGCATACAAATTTTCAGAGAACGTAATGTACGGGGTTATTTAAAATAAAATAATTTTTAATTAAAAAAGTCGCTACTTTTCAGTAACCCAGAGCACATCCCGAATCACCTTTAAACACGAATCATCATTGACATTTTAAACGTTTAAGATCAAACGCGTCACCATAAACACTCTGTGACGTCATCGATATCCTGTGACGTTACACCACACGACGGCGCCTACGTCATGATGATGGAGGGGAGGAACCCGCTACGTCAGCCCCAGGTGCTGATCCCTCAGATACAGCCGAAGAAGAAGAAGGCCCGTCGCAACGACAGCCCGGGCATCGTGGATCTACACGGGGCCTACAACCCAGCGTCTCCTCTGGGCTACCCTCCCGCCCTCACCACACCCAGAAAGGTAATTAGCTATCAGGGTCGGACCAAGTGATTGGCAAGGAGGGGGGGGGGGGGGGGGGGCGTCCGCCTCCTGCCCTGCCCACCCCCAGAAAGATAATTATCTATCAGGGTCGGACCAAGGGATTGGTAGGGGGGGGGGGGGGCGGTCCGCCTCCTGCCCTGCCCACCCCCAGAAAGGTAATTATCTATCAGGGTCGGACCAAGGGATTGGTAGGGGGGGGGGGGGGTCCGCCTCCCGCCCTCACCACCCCCAGAAAGGTAATTAGCTATCAGGGCCGGACCAAGTGATTCGTGGGGGGGGGGGGGGGGGGGGGGGGGGGGGGGTCCGCCGGTGATCCAGGGAGCTGCGTAGGTTCCAGGTTAAGGGGCAATGCCGTTTTGAGATACCTGGGGGCGAAGGCTCCGGAAACGTTTGCAATTTAGACATTATTAAGACAAAAATCGAGGCAATTTTCTTACTTTTCACCCTTGTCTAAGGTACATGCTTGGGGCAGAGGGGGAGGGGGGCGGAAACCAGGACCCCCCTCTAGATCCTGTTTGTAGGCCTATGTAAGTACGTGTATGCATGTATGTGTGTGCATCCATGTACAACAATGTGTGCCCATGCTGGCACATGAGTGTGCATGCATAATTATATGTGTGTGCGTGTGCGTGAATTCGTTTCGGCGTCCGTTTCGGTCTCGGTGTCTAGAGGTACCTCAGGTGACGTGACGTTTGTACTTGCCATAGCGGACCAGTCAACAAATGACCATCACACCCCCAGTGGTCAGTTGCCATTTGTTGGCCCGTTTATTTATTCAGAGAGAGAGAGGGGGGGGATGGAGTGGGTGAAGGGGTTGGGTTTTTTTTTCGATTGTAGGCAGAGATGGCATACATGTTTAGGGCGCACGCGCGCATGTGTGTGTGTGTGTGCGTGTGTGTGCGTGTGCGTGTGCGTGTGCGTGCGCGCGTACAAATGTCTCCCCCCCCCCACCCCCGCGGTTCTTTCCTTTTTCCATGTCTCCCTCTCTTTCTATCTATCGATCTGTCTGTTTCTCTTTCTTTCTCTGTGAGTGCACTCGTGTGTGTGTGTGTGTGTGTGTGTGTGTGTGTGTGTGTGCGTGCGTGTGCGTGTGCGTGTGCGTGTGCGTGCGCGCGCACAAATGTCTCCCCCCCCCCCACCCCCGCGGTTCTTTCCTTTTTCCATGTCTCCCTCTCTTTCTATCTATCGATCTGTCTGTTTCTCTTTCTTTCTCTGTGAGTGCACTCGTGTGTGTGTGTGTGTGTGTGTGTGTGTGTGTGTGTGCGTGTGCGTGCGTGTGCGTGTGCGTGTGCGTGTGCGTGCGCGCGCACAAATGTCTCCCCCACCCCCACCCCCGCGGTTCTTTCCTTTTTCCATGTCTCCCTCTCTTTCTATCTATCGATCTGTCTGTTTCTCTTTCTTTCTCTGTGAGTGCACTCGTGTGTGTGTGTGTGTGTGTGCGTGTGTGTGTGTGTGTGTGCGTGCGTGTGCGTGTGCGTGTGCGTGTGCGTGCGCGCGCACAAATGTCTCCCCCACCCCCACCCCCGCGGTTCTTTCCTTTTTCCATGTCTCCCTCTCTTTCTATCTATCGATCTGTCTGTTTCTCTTTCTTTCTCTGTGAGTGCACTCGTGTGTGTGTGTGTGTGTGTGTGTGTGTGTGTGTGTGTGTGTGTGTGTGTGTGTGCGTGCGTGTGCGTGTGCGTGTGCGTGTGCGTGCGTGCGCGCGCACAAATGTCTCCCCCCCCCCACCCCCGCGGTTCTTTCCTTTTTCCATGTCTCCCTCTCTTTCTATCTATCGATCTGTCTGTTTCTCTTTCTTTCTCTGTGAGTGCACTCGTGTGTGTCAAGTCAAGTCAAGTCAAGTCAAAATCATCTTTATTGAGGGTTAAAGAATAAGCTAACAAAGCTTTTTTTCATCCTGCCCTCATAAAAAAACAACCCACATCAATCAAAAATCAATGAACTTAACATATTTACAGGAACACAAAACAGAAAACATTATGATCAGTATAATGAAAGAAAACAACAACAACAAAGAACCAAACAGAAGAGAGGGAAGGGAATAGGGAGGAAGAGAGAGGGAGAGAAAGTTGGGGGAGGAAACACTCGCATACACACATGCGCGCATATACACACACACATACGCTCACTCACACACACACGCTCACTCACACACACACACACACACACACACACACACACACACACACACACACACACACACACACACACACACACACACACACACACACACACACACACACACACACACACCTGCACACACAACTGGAAAACAAAACAAAAAACAGAAGGAAAGGGAAGATAGAAGGAAGAAAGAATATTTCCAGACATAAAAACATGCAATGCATATACACATCTTAATAATGCCAGATTACAATTTATCAACCAGGTGCTTCTGTGTGTGTGTGTGTGTGTGTGTGTGTGTGTGTGTGTGTGTGTGTGTGTGTGTGTGTGTGTGTGTGTGTGTGTGTGTGTGTGTGCGTGTGTGCGCGCGTGTGTGTGCGTGTGCGTGCGTGCGCGCGTGCGTGCGTGCGTGTGTGTGTGTTTGCATACTTGCTAGCTAATGTATCCTTTTCTTCTTCTTCCCCCTCCTCTAGTCTCTCCTTTTCCTCTTCCTCCTGCTTGTTTTGCTTTTCTCTTCCTCTTCTTCTTCTTTGTATTCTCCCTATCAAGGTTTTCCTTTTCCCTCACTGCGTCTTCTTCCTCCTATTGATGCAATCGTTGTCTGTATAAAAATAATAATTTAGTCTATGGCACTTTTTTCATGCATAAAATAATAGCTTCCAGAAAAAGAGAACCTCGTGTTTTTTCCATATATTGGGACTTGGCATGTGACAGTCAATTCGCCAATTGTTTATATGCCCAGATATAGAATGGGGTGTCCTGATTTCTGGACACCCCCCCCCCCCCCCCCCCCCCCCCCGCCTCAAGCATGTATCTTATACGATGGTGAAAATTAAAATAATAGCTCGATTTCTGCCTTAATAATCACTAAATTGCAACATTTTCCAGGGTCTTATTTTCCAGGGTCTTCCCCCTTTTGTCCCCCCAAACGGCATTAGGCCCTACCCCTGACCCCGGAACCTATGCAGCTCCCTGGACCTTCGGCGGAACCCCCCCCCCCCCCCCCCCTCCCCACTTCCTTCCTTCCGAATCACTTGGTCCGGCTCTGGTTTCCTGGTTTTGGTGGTGCATGTTGCGATAGCTGAAAGCGTGAAGAACCACGAAGGTCGTAGGCTGCATGCATAGTTAATGAGCAGTGCTGATTGGGAGCTGTGATCTCCTGGGGATTCCGGAGCATACTTAACGGGGACTGGAGGGCTTGTGGATCAATCAGACGAGGGGGAATCGAAGTAGAGAAAGGTGCGAAAGCGGTGCTTAAGGTTTTCTGAAGTGTATTTAGTTGCCTGTGTACGTCTTTCGGGTTATCGATTTTTGGTCGTAGGAAATTTTGAAATGAGCATTCGGATTTCCCCCCAAAGGTTTTCTGGGCCTTAACTTTTTACTCTTATTATTATTATTATTATTTTTTAGAGAATATTTTCCAGCTTTGAGAGCATTGCTAAGATTTTCTGGAGTCAGATCGTGTTTACGTCTACCTTTCATTTTTATATTTTCTCTTTTCTTGTAAATTCCAAAACCACCGTTTACCAAAAAAAGAAAACTAAAAACTTCTTAAATATTCAGAAATATTTGTAGTTCGTCAAGTGGCGTTTGACAGCAATGTTTACTGATTTTATGAGTAGTGTTTGACAGCAATGTTTATTGATTTTCCATGCAGTGTTTTACGTAAATGTTTACTGATTTTATGAGTAGTGTTTGACAGCAATGTTTATTGATTTTCCATGCAGTGTTTTACGTAAATGTTTACTGATTTTATGAGTAGTGTTACTGATTTCGGGTTTCAGTTTACAAGTTAACAGATACAGCATATTGTACTTTATTGCATGTATGAAAATGTACAAGTGATTTGAAATCTTTAATTCATGTAGCTACTCATTTTGTGTTCTGTCAGTCTCAGTGTTATCATTATCCCCATGATTATATTAAGTATCACTGAGGTGGCTGGGGATCAGTGCGGGTGGGGGGGGGGGGGGGGGGGGGGGGGGGGGGGGGGGGCATACCAATAGCGCGCCTTGCACGAAAGCGCGACCATACTGTCATAACTTTCTGACATACCAATTGCGCGACCGTGGCATATACCAATTGCGCGACCCATCGTAAACTTTACCTTACACATACACGATTATTGGGATATCAAGACTCATCTAACGCCTGTGGTACATGATACTGACTGATGATTATTGAATCGATATTGATGATTTAATCAAGATATCTAGTGTTTGATTTAATCGAGATATGTAGTGTTTGTGAATAGTGTATTTAGATTCTGTGCTTTATCTGTATTCATTTTTAGATCCAATGTTTCCGTTTCTGGTGCCATACAGCGTCAAAGAGGACTGAAAATGGTATTTATTATAATCCCCTTAATTTGAGCGTTTGGTTTTATTGTGGTACAAGTATTACATTTTAGCAATAATTTCAGTAGTAAATCTGTTTTATGTGTGATCGTGTGTGTTCGCGCATTAGGTATATGACATGGTCGCGCAATTGGTATATGACATGGTCGCGCAATTGGTATGTCAAAATCGGATGATACCATGTTCGCGCTTTCGTAAAAGGCGCGCTAATGGTCTGTAACCAAAATGGGGTGGGAAGTAGGTCCCTGGGGTAAAATAGTAAGACAGTCGTTTTAGTTCTGGAGACTTGAACTTATCACGTTGCCGTGTAAAGGGTCAGCAAAATTTCACTCCCACAAAAAACATGGGTGCACACGGTGACCAAAGCTATTGCCTGAACGTTCTATCACAACCCTTGATAGAACTGTCATTTCAAAAGCATGGGTTCGTATATCAGAGACCGATCTTCAGGCAGACCACTGTCTGAACCTGGATCAAATTGTCTGAATTCAGACTTCAGGCATACCCACAGGCACCCGTGAACAAAATATACCCGCCCACCCCAACCCTAAATTTATTAAAACAGAATTAACGCTTTCACCATTTGTGTGTGTGTTTTTTCTTCAGGAGTCATCTAAACATCTAACCTCTCTAACATCACGTGCACCATATAGTCATCACGCATGTTCTCTGTGAGCTGATGGTGTGACCTTTCACTTGACCCTAACAAAGCAATGGCAAGAATCTTCGCAAAACGACCGGTCCTTAGACAAATATATACCCCCATAGTTTTATCATAGGATCTCCATAGTGGTCAAGTTTGACATCTACCGTCTGTTTTGCTATGGGATCTATGGACAGACAATCTCTTGACTTATGTAATTCCTCGCATTATTAATCAGGAGAAAAATAAAAATAAAATAAAGCAAGGACGCAGCTGCGTACATTTTTTTCCCTGTAACCCAACTTCATTTCTGTTTGTGTAGTCTCTAAACAACGTACTAATGGGCCAATTCTTGCCCAGTGAAATGACTGTAGGCCTTTTCTGAAAACAACAACTCCAGTCCTTCAGTGGCAAAGGATCCAAGATCCAAAGATTCTGACCTTATAAGAAGTTTGATCATCAACGTAATTATGGAAAAGTCAAACTTTACGACATCTGGTGGCAATGTTGAACAACTCCCATTGTCTTCTTCTTCTGGAGAAAAACGTCTGCTGCACGATTGAAGCAGTTCCATGATAAATAGTGCTGTCTTCTCCAGCTCTTGTTTAAACCACCTCCAATCAACAGAAGAATTTGCATTGCACGGAGAAGAATTCTGTTGATCTGAAGAACAAATTTCACCTGGTGAGATTGCACGTGGCACTTTTAATACTAATTCCTCTAACCTTCTCTCTTCACATCGCTCAATCAGATTTTTTTTCTGGAAATGAGAAGATCTCTTTTCCCAATATCGCTTTTGAAGAAAATCCCCGCCAGATTGGACAAGCTGATTGTTCAATGTCACACAACCCCGATCAGTAAAGAGCAAGGACAGTGAAGCCAATGCTGAACAACTACCTTCTGTTGAGGTCTCCAGAATGCGTGGAGGGGGAATCACTGGGGGGATCTGACCAGCTTAGTTTGCCCGGTGAATTCCCTCACCATGCTCCCACCGCCTCCGTTCACCTTCATTCTGCACCCATCGGCACAGAATTCCATTCGAGTTGTGTGAACAACACGTACTTGAGCAGCATGGCGGACTCAAAGCAGAAGCCCCAGGTTACTATTTCTCGAGAAGAAGAGCAAACTTTGCCCGGCGAAGTTCCGAACCGCACTGCAACTAACCCTGACAACTCTAACTCCGCACCTCTGAGCACAGACTTCAGATCAAATCGTGGCACAGATTTTAGCACTACTCAACCCTCAAAGAACTCACAGCACCTAATCTCCCCAGAAGTTAAAAAGACGATGAAAAGGGTAGTTAACATCATGTCAACTTCTAAGCTGAAGCCAGAGTCTTTACTCCCCTCAACGAGAGGGAAGGGCAGGGAGTCCCTACTACTCTCCCCAGACAGAGGGAAGGGAGAAGGGGAGATGGTAAGGGAGATAAGCCTGGTGTGGGACACTGGGATGGCGAGTTACGTGCCCCGCTGTCCTGTGCTGCAGCCCAAGGTGCACGTGCGCGTGGTGTTCCTGAAGATTGGGGAGATCGACACAGTCAAGGAGAAGTTCCAGGCAGAGGTGTTTGTGCAGGCACGCTGGAGGGAGCCCGCCCTGGACAAATGCACCAACGTGAGTACGAAATATTTGTACATGTAAATGTGTTTTCTTTGTTGTAAAGATTGTATGATGTATATGTAAGTCTTGACCGAGGTCTTCATGGAGGCACGATGGAGAGAGCCCACCCAGGACAAATGCACCAACGTGAGTACGAAATATTTGTACATTTAAATGTGTTTTCTTTGTTGTAAAGATTGTATGATGCATATGTAAGTCTTGACCGAGGTCTTCATGGAGGCACGATGGAGGGAGCCCACCCAGGACAAATGCACCAACGTAAGTGTAGAATATTAGCGCATTATGTGTTTTTCTTTGCTGTATAGGTTAGCTTATACACTGCTCAAAATTTGCTATGGATAGACTGTTATAACCTTGTTTGCTAAAAGATAGTGTAATTGTAAGCAATAAAAATTACATGACCGGAAAGAGCAATCATCCGTGAACACAAGCTCACTCAAATGTGTTTTTTCCAACTTCCTGTTTACTTGCATCACGTGAATTTCGAGTGCTACCCCCGAAAAGTGTCATTTCGCCGAAATGGAGTGAAAACATAAAAGTGAGTAAAATTGTCAGATAACATTTCTTGCTCAGGTCGTACAAGAGACAAAGTTTCATGCCAGAAGTGAGATAATGACGTCATTTGACACGCAAAGAGTTGTCTTTCTGTGTTGATATGCTGGAGAACAGTTGTACACAGACTCTTTGTGTCATTAGTGTTTGGAATATTACAACGCGTCACTTCCAAAGCTTGGATTCACTGCCATGAGGTTGGTACTGCTGATACACGTCGTGAAGGTGGCAGAATTTTGGTGACTGGTAATAAAAATGGCCGTTTTCCTCTTTCTTTTAGGCTTGCCAAAATCGCTATCTCGCAGTATTTTGTTTTGCTGAATGCCTCATTGAGGAACATTTCCACCCAAACTGTGAGGAACGGACTCCATGATGCTGCCTTCACTCCCCCTGGGCGTGTTTGGGCATACTGGTCCTTCCAGCTCATGAGCAGCGCTGTTTTTTGAGAGCCCAGAACCACGTTGTCTGGACATTATGAGACTGGACATGAATTCTCTTCACCGACGAGTTCAGGATCTGTCTTAATTTCACGGATGGTCTTACCAGGGTGTGGAGGTTCTCAGGAAAGCATTACCAGGACACGTGAGTCAGAGTGTGTGGCAGATCTTGGGGTGGGTCTTTGACGTGTTTGCGCTTGTATCAGCATGGTCGGGAAAACTGTGTCACAAATTCTTCAAAAGGAATCTCTGATAGCTGTTCGCTACAGGTATTAGTTCATCGATGTCCATGTCAAACTTTCTGCTGGTAGGACCCGAGATGACGTCATCTTTATGGATGATAATGCCCCTTTTCATTGAGCAAGAGTTGTTTACGTGTACACTCAGCAACAGATCATCGTCCATATGAGGTAGGTTGCCCAATTCAGAGACCTCAGTCTGATAGAATAATGTTGAAACATGCTCCAGGTAGCTGTCAGCAGTCGTTCACAGCAGCTCAGAAGTCTACATGACTCAGAACAGTGCCTGTTAGAGGAGTGGAACACCCTGGATCAGCAGGAGCTTCACAAAGCTCCTCCAGAACACAAAATGGCGTTTCCAAGCTGGAGTTGCAGTGAGGGGGTCTCGCACATGCTTATCCATGACTTTTCTTGCCGCAAAAAGCAAACATGCTGAAAATGAAAATGTCGCTCCATTTGGTTGTTTTATACATTTGGTGGGGTATCACAAATTCCCTTGTAGTAAACCAATCAAATTATTCTCGGACCTCGTTTTTTTTAATGAAATGTGAAGATGAAATGTTAATTGAACTAAACAAGGAACAAACTTAATTGCTTGTGTTTATCTTTGATAATTCTGTATGTTTAAATAATATCCGTAGCAAATTTTGAGCAGTATATATTATGATTATGTAAGTCTTGGTGAAGGTCTGAATCGTACAGGCACGATGGAGATCAGAGCCCGCCCTCAACAAACGTGCCAACTTGAGTACAGAATATTAGTACATTAGGGCCTATGTGTTTTCTTTGTCAAATTATGTAATGTATATGCGAGTGTTGGCGATGGTCTTCGTGCAGGGACAATGGAGGGGACCCGCACTGGACAAATGCACCGGTGTGATTGTAGAGATCGTTTTGTGATACTTTCTTTGTTTCTTGGTTCATACAAATAACTTAATATCATGTTAGCTGCAGTCTTCGGGCAGGCACGTTGTACACCCCCCCATATACCCCTCAACATAAGTTTAGTATTTAAATGTTGTTTTTCTTATGTTCTTTCTTAACCTATATTGTGTGTCATTTTCTTTCTCATAAATCAACTTTTCCATAAAATTGCAGTTTAGATTGTTGGTTCAAAAACGTTACTCAGCAACAGCTGCGAAAATTTCAGACACTATATTCAGTGCTTAATACTGCCATAAATAAACTTTGTGACGCAGTAATATCATAGCCCAAGGTCTGATGTAAGCATATCCTGCACCACATTAAAATGCACCGATGGAAGACCGTTTAAGATGGCACCTTAAACAGACAAGACAACTGGCCTGTCTGTTGTCAGTTCTTCTTCTTCTTCTTCTTCTTCTTCTTCTTCTCCCACTTCCCTAGGCTACTTACGGCCATAATAGGTAACATTCTATTTGTCCGGTTTTCAGTTTTCGTTGGTCCCCACGCTGCAATCGACCGATGCATTCATATGAGGAATTCATTTGGAAGATTGTTTTGGGGAAAAAAGGCAGGAGAACGGGCCAATAAGTCAGACAAATAATAGATGGCAGTAACTATAAAGAAAAGACCGCATCACAGAGAGTACACAGTTATTATAATATCACCTCTGCCTTCCATTGACCTCAGGTGGAGGACATTCAGTTCGGGGCCCTGTGGAACCCAGAACTGCAGCTGGAGAACGCGCTGAACGACCCAAAGTGCCACGTGTGGTACGACCTCTCCCTCACGGACAGCGGCGAGGCGCACGTGCTGGAGAAACGCAGGGTCAAGGCCGACTTCTACGAGACGCTGGAGCTGCACAGCTTCCCCTTTGACGTGCAGGTGAGGGCAATCTTTTATTTTTATTTTTTTTTATAACCAGAAGCTGGGGGGTTTTCTTGTGCAAGTTAACCCTATTCTTGCATGTAGGCCTACTTTTATGTAAGTTTGTTTTGCTCTGTGTCTTATGTTTTGGCTTACACTACTTCTTGTCAGTTTTAAGTTTTAATCTAATTTAAATTTTGTGTGCACTCTGTTTTTCTTCATGTATGTCTGGAGACAATACATAATTGTGAATTTAGTTGGTAAAATAATTTCCAAGGCATCAGAGGTTATTAAGATTTTTTTCCCCAAAAGATCCCCAAGTGACACAGCCCTGGAATTATATGCCTAATATAATTCGAGCAGGAGGTCACCTTGGGAAAAACAAGGGGAAAAAATATTTTAAAAAGGAGGTCAGCTTGGTGAACGAGCTGGATTTGTGGGCACCTCTTCAGAATGCATAATTGTGATCTATGCACGCTCATACGTTGAGCTATAAGGCTAATCGTTACTTTGTGTTTTTTTGCAGCGTCTGTCCATCCTGATCACATGTCGGCTGAGCGACACAGCGCAAGAAAAGCAAGAGATAAACTCTGTGGACATGAGTTTAGTAGCTAATTGTTCACTTGGTTTTTATTTTGGGCTCGTCGTACCTCCTTGTCTCTGCCTCTCTGCCGCCTCCAGCTGATCACCCCTCGGCTCAGTGACACAGCCCTAGAACTGGTTGAAGACGACCAGGAAATCCTGGATTTTGTCGTTTCCTCTCTCTCTGTCTGTCTGTCTGTCTTCAAACTTGAGATGTATGTAACAGTAGGCCTACTAAGACTAATCAAAACTTTTTCTTGTACCCTGTGTGTGTGTGTGTGTGTGTGTGTGTGTGTGTGTGTGTGTGTGTGTGTGTGTGTGTGTGTGTGTGTGTGTGTGTGTGTGTGTGTGTGTGTGTGTGTGTGTGTGTGTGTGTGAAACAGCACCTGTCCATTCTGATTACCTCTCGGCTGTGCGACACATCTCTAGAACTGGTACCGTTGCACAGAAGATGATGATGAAATTAGAAACGATTATAATGAAAAGCGCAGACAATACAAAGACCTTTTGAGACTGAAAAGAAAAACTCATCGGGAAAATATTGTAAAGATTCTGAACCAAAACACAAGTGACTCAAATAAATTCTGGGGAACAATAAAATCCCTTTCACGTAAAGATCATGTTCAAACTAATATAACTAAGGACGAATGGTTCCAACATTTTTCTCAAGTTTTTCAGTCTGATTTGAATGTGGATGTCACTAATGAAACATTGGAAGAGCCACAAGAACAAATAATTAACGAAGAACAAAACCAGTACAACACAGATTTTCTTGAACGTGACATTTCAGAAAACGAAGTTTATTCTGCTGTTCGAGCATTAAAAAATGGTAAGGCTGCTGGCCCTGATGGGATTGTGGGGGAAGTTTTTAAGAATTCCATTACTGTTATTGCTCCGTTTTTGACTCTTTTGTTTAATGTGTTATTTACCACTGGAACGTATCCTTTGCAGTGGTCAGAGTCAATCTTACAACCTTTATTTAAAAAAGGGGACAAGAACGTACCCGATAATTATCGGGGAATATCATTACTTAATATATGCAGCAAATTATATAGTCACATATTAAATCAACGATTAAATAAATGGATTGAAGAAAATAATATTATCAACGAAAGTCAAGCAGGGTTTAGAAAAGGTTACAGCACTATTGATCATGTTTTTACACTTTTTGCAATGGTTCAAAAACAACTATTGTTACATAACAAATTGTACGTAGCGTTTATAGATTTTAGAAAAGCGTTTGATTACGTTGTTCGAGCTAACCTATGGAATGTCTTAAAGAATAAGGGGATTAAGGGTCAAATGTACAGGGCTATCACTAGTATGTATGATATTGTAAAAGCTAGAGTTAGGGTTGGAAATAATTTAAGTGATGTATTTATGTGTCCACTAGGCCTAAAACAAGGCGAGGTTTGTAGCCCCGTTCTGTTCTCCCTTTTCATAAATGAATTAGCTACTGAAATAATAAAGAAAGGAAGACATGGTGTTCAGCTTTTCCCAGATTATCTTGAAATGTTTATTCTTATGTTTGCTGATGACATCATCCTTCTATCCGATTCTGTCATTGGTTTACAAAATCAGCTGAATGTGTTATACAAAACTGCTAAAGATCTTGGATTAATAGTCAATTTGGATAAATCAAACATCGTTGTCTTTAGAAATGGCGGACATATTGCTCAGCAAGAACAATGGTTTTTCGGACAGACTAAGATGATAGTCGTCAACATGTACAAATACTTGGGAGTCGTTATGTCCACCAGACTTTCCTTTTCACACAGTCTGCATGAGATGTCTAGCAAAGCTAAAAGAGGGGTTATTAATATTTTTAAG